>ML374188.1:7807-142587 GCA_005239525.1 Nicotiana knightiana | reverse complement strand
ATGGTTAAGGGCTTAATAGTAGCAATATCTCGAAACGTGCTAATGCCTTGAGAATAGTCAGTACTTTGGTTGTGACGCTTAGGCCCAATTTTTTGACTCCAGGATAAATGCCGCAAATCAAGAATTCTTAAGATTTGCTTAACTGCTTTGACTGGAGTGTCGTTATAGATTCAATCCTGAGTGAGTTATGTGCCAAGTGTGTGTGAGGTTTGTATGTTATTCTGTGCATTGCATTTGATGTCTAGAACTTTCCTGTGTGTGTGCAAAGCGAAATAGAAGTGTTATTCAGTCTTGGAAGTGATATAAGCATTTCTTTGTTGAGCCAGTCATCTATATTTTACCCACCTAATTTTTTTGTATCGTAGTTAACCCCATTGAGCCTATAATCTTGTTTCTTTCGCAACCACATTACAAGACATATCCCCTTTATTTGAATCGATCTTATATTTGATCCTTGTCACCTCTCATAAGCACTAGAAACGTTATGAAATATGAAAAAGTTAAAGTGTGGGGTGGTAGGTTGGTTTGTGAGGGAAATAATTGAAATAAGGAGAAAGGTGCACGTTTGAAAAGTAAGAGTCACTTGAGAAAAAAAAAAAGAAAAAAAAAGAAAAAAAAAAGAAGAAAAGAAAAAAAAATAGAAAATAAACAGTTGTGTTATTATGAAAGAAAAATATATGTGGTGACTCTTAATGTAATTGTGCTTAAAGAAGTATGGGGTAATAACATCGATGTGGAGGTGGAGTTTGATTAATTATAAGTTTGAGGTTGAATGCAAAAGTATATGTAATAATGTGCTTAGGGAGGTGTAGTCACTCTTATATCCAAATGTATCCTACTTGTCCCGCAGCCTACATTATACCCAAATAAAGTCTTACTTGATCCTAGACTGAATGAGCTCGATTATTAGAGTAGTACACGACGGGCAAGCCTATGGTGCATCTTTTGTGGCATATGAATATTATTTCGGAGAGCGAGTGAATTCTTTCTATCTTGAGTTCCTAAGTGTTCTTAAAATTTCATTGTGTGTGGAACTAACTCTTGAATTTGGTGAGGGCACATGATTCACGAAGGAAAGGTAATGTTGTTGACCTCTAAGTTAGAGTAGTGAGTGGATTATGAATAAAGCATGGTATATGTGAGTCAACTATTGAGGTGAGGATGTCACACCTCTGTGATTGAAATGTTTTAAAAATTCTTGGTATAACGTGTTAAGGGATTTGCTTAATAAGTTGTGTACATGAGTGTAGTTTGATTGCTCGAGGACGAGCAAATGTTTAAGTGTGAGGTATTGATGCGAGGCTAGAATTCATAGTTTAACATGTTATATGCCCTACATTTTATGTGCGTTAATGATTAAAAATACACTTTTTATGTGCTTAATGGAGTTTATTTCATGTGTAGGTGAATTGGAGATGGAAACTGAGCTAAATGGATGCAAATACGTCGAAAATACGCTTAAGAGGCGAAGAGGGAACACCCTGGCCTTATCCAGGCGTTTGGCCCCTAAAGCCAGGCAGCCCCTTAGAATCAACCTTAGAATCAGGATCTGAAGGATCCAACAGGTTTGTATGATGATTTTGGACTTAGGCGTATGTCCGGATCAAGTTTTAGATAAACCGGGAGCATTTCGGCATATATTGTGGAAGTTAGTATTTTAGAAGAATTTCATAAGTTTGAGTTGGAATGCAACTCAGTGTTATGGAGGTCCGTTTGGGACTCCGAGTCTGGGAATAGCCCCGTATGATGATTCTGGAGTTGGAAGCGTGATCGTAAGATAATTCGGATGTCCGAAGGTCATTTTGAAGTCATTTGGCTAAAGATGGGAATTTGAAGGTTTTTGAGAAGTTTGACCGAGAGTTTGTCTTTTTGATATCAACGTCGGATACCAATTCAGAAAGTTGGAGCAGGTCCGTAATGTCGAATATGACTTGTGTGCAAAATTTGGGGTCAATCGGACGTGATTTGATAGGTTTCGGCATCAGATGTAGAAGTTTGAAATTTCAAAGTTCATAAAGCTTGAATTGGAGAGAGATTCATGAATTCGACGTTGGTTGATGTGATTTGAGGCCTCGAGCGAGTTCGTATCATATTTTGGGACATGTTGGTATAATTGGTTAAGGTCCCGAGGGCCTCGGGTTGATTTCGGAAGGTTAACAGAATGGATTTCGGACAAAAATATCTGCTGGAAACTCTGCAGCAAACCTGTTTTGGGACAGCAATTTATGCATCGAAGAACTAACTTTGGAAGCGTATATATAGGAATCTATATTGAATCTGAAAATTTGCAAAACATGAAAGTTGTAGATATTGAAGTCTAGTTTTCAGAACATTAAACCATTTGTCATTTGGAGTTTATTTTGCAAAAAGCTATGACCGACTGAAGATGGCTGGTGGAGCAGTTTTGCTAGAATTTTCTGATGCATGGAGCCGACTTTAGAACTTCATATCTTGGAATATATAAAGATTTATATGGTGTTCAACTTATCAAATTAAATATCTTCAAGTCTAGTTTCTAACGCTTCAAACCGTTTGTTATTTGGATATTTCTACAAGGAGTTATGGGTGTTTTAACATAAGGTATTCAACAAAGGAAAATTGTAATAGGATGTACAACCTGCACATCACAAGCGTAAGGTATAACTCGATGAAGCATGGGCAGATTGATTTAAACATGAATTTTGGCCCATTTCTTTCATTTGGCTTGGATGATTTTGGAAATCTCAAGGAGGGATTTTCACCAAGCAACACAAGGTAAGTGATTTCTTCCTATTTTTGAGTTAAATATGTGATCTTACATGGACTTAGACATGGAAAATTTGTATAAATTTGGAATTTTTTGGGAAGACCTAGAACTTGGAATTTTGGACTTTTACCATGAATTTGAGCATGAAAATTATGAAAAATTGTATATTTGAGTTAGTAAAGTTATGGATAGAATTTATCTTCGAGAAATTTCGGATTTTTGGACACGTGGGCCTGAGGGTATTTTTGTCATTTCTCTGAGTGGGGTTGGAAAAGTATATAATCTGACTTTGTTGTGAGTATTAGGATTAATTTTCATTGCTTTTCCATTATGTGGTAGTTTTGTAGCGTTGTGCATCCGTTGGAGTCATCGGAGGGGCTTGGAAGCCAGTGTGGGAATTTCGGAGCGAGGTAAGTCTCCTTTCTAACTTTGTGAGAGGGAATTGTCCCCCTAGGTGAATTAGTTAAGTATGTTCTATTGTCTTCAGGGGCTACGTACACAGGAGGTGATTGGAGTCCGTGTTTAGCTACTACTATGCCATGTCTGGGTAGCCTAGGACCCACTAGCATGCATTACCTGTTGTACCTGTGATCTTGTCTGTGATGTTAGACTGCTAATATAATCGAAATTGTAATTTAATAAATAAGGAATATTAGAGTTTTTTTTCTAAATCATCTAAAAATAGAATTTATTTCCTTCGCGGGATTTCGAAAAAGGGATGTAAATGCTATTTGTGGTTTTTAAAAGAGAAATCGGTCATTTACTTGAGTATTTGTGTTCCCGACATATTCAGGGTGGATTGTTGATTGTGCATGTCTGCATGTGACCGCTTCGCAATTTACATTCCGCAAGCGGAGTGTTATTTCCCCTACTCTCATGGGAGCGGGCCGTACGCCACGACGGATTTAGAATGCACTTTTGGTACGGGCCGTTCGATCCTTGACAATACATAGATATGATTATTATATTGAGAGGTGCACTTTTGGGACGTGCCGATCGATCCTGGGCAATGCATAGAGAGGATTACTATATTGAGAGATGCACTTTTGGTACGGGCTGTTCGATCCTTAATAGTGCATAGATATGATTATTATATTGAGAGGTGCACTTTTGGGACGGGCCGATCGATCTTCGGCAGTGCACAAAGAGGATTATTCTATTGAGAGATGCACTTTTGGTACGGGTGGTTCGGTCCTCGGCAGTGCATAGACATGAGTATTTTATTGAGAGGTGCACTTGTGGTATGGGCTGTTCGATCATCGGCAGTGCACAAAGTGATTATTATGATGGCTCAGGCTGGTTGTTCTTATCCAGTATGCGCATGTTAAACTGTTAAATATTTTCTACATGATTTTTTTGTGATAAGATATTTGGGAGAAAATAAAGAGGCAATTGTTTACTTAAGATATTTGGAAAATAAAATGAAAGAGTACTTTGTTATTTATTCTCGGTAGTTACCTGGATTTCTGTACTCGCTGCTCACTGTCTTACATGTCTACTGTATTTCATCATATTCTGTCATATATTATATTGTTAGACCCTGGTAAGTGTCTAATTTTACCTCTCGTCACTACCTCTCTGAGGTTAGGTGGGCGACTTGTTGAGTACACGTTATTTTTGTACTCATGCTACACTTGCTGTGCATTTTTATTGCAAAGGTACTTTCCTAGCAATATGGAGGATTCGGAGACTTAGGCGAGCTGCATCATCAGGAGGCGATCCGCAGTTGATAGAGTCACCTTCATACTGTATTTATTTCATTTTAAATTTCCTTGTCCAGTTGTATTTCAGACAGGCTTTGTAATGATTGTATAAATTCTTAGAAATCGCTCATGCACTTTTGACACGGGTTCTGGGATATGTGTTGGGATATAATTTCTTGAGTGCAATTTTTAAACCATTGTTTTAATTAACAGACTTTTATTTGGTTAATATGTAATGAAGTGAAAGGAAATATTTTCATAAATGTTAAAATCAAAAAGTTATTTCAATTAATTAATGAGTTGGCTTGCCTGACATGGATGTCCGGTGCTATCACGACCTTAGGGATTGTTTGTTCGTGACAACATGGTATCAGAGCGCTAGGTTCCCGTAGGTCTCACGAGTCATGAGCAAGTCTTGCGGATCGGTACAGAGACGTCTGTACTTATCTTCGAGAGGCTACAGGGCTGTTAGGAGTACTTTCCTTCTTGATTCTTCATTGTGCTAGTTGATTCCTTTGAGGCTTATGCCTATGTTCATTCTTAATCAATCTTACGCGTCGCAAAACGCTTGCTATGGATTAGGAATTTGAGGAATGGGAATGGTGCTACGAATGTAATCCGAGATGCTTCCATGTGTAAATGGTCGTGGTTGTTGTTATGGCCCTGCAAAAGGGTAATGTGTTATTTCATCTCAGTAGTTGTGTTTCTCGGAGCCTTAAGGCCGTGCTCGGGTGGTGATGATGTTTGCAATTGATTGTCGCGCGGTGCTGATATGATGATAGAATGCTTGCCCGTATATTGGGGGTGATGAATGGTTGAAGGGAGGTTTTCTTAGAGTTTGATTTCGAGATTTCGGTGTTTTAGTTCCAGTAGAGGAAAGGCATTTGGATTCTGGATGGTCTGGTTGGAGTTGATAAAGTAGTAAGACTGGGAGTTTTCAAGTGAGGTGGGATATGCACCTGTCACGTGTAGTCATCGTCATTGATCGGATGGATGTGTTACGTTCGGCGGTGCTATGGTTTTTTTGGTTGCGTGGGGTCAGGGTATCGAGAAGAAGTGTTGAAGGATGCGGTTGGCAGGGATCGTGTTATCAAAGAAGCGGTCTCAGCAGGGTCTATAGTGGTGCAATGAGTGGCTTTGGTCTAAGTGGGGGAGTCCCACCATCTGCATTAGGGCTATAAGGTTGTCTTCTCAAAGGGTTGCAAATTGTCGGCGTGTTGGCAAGCTATTTCAGCTAAGGGAAAGGAGTAAAATGGTGATTGTGCGTGGGATTTGATGAATATGTGCAAATGTTGGCCTTGTCGGTCCAGGGTTGGGCTTGGAAGATTCAGACTTATGCTTAAGGCATGGGCGAGTTGTAAGGTTAGTGACTCAGTCACATGTTTCATTGAAAAGGGTGTTCCTGTTCTAGGAGAGCCTTGAAGTTGATTGTATTCGGGGCCAGTCAGAGTGGGTGACTCTCAATAGCGGTCCTAGTGAGTTCAAAAGTTAAGAATGCGGCGTTAAGGTCACATTGCAGCAATGATCGATTCCTTTGATGTGATTTAGTTATGCATGTGGTTGGTGCCGGTGTGTATGCAGGGCTTGTCGGCCGTCGTAATGGATCTCATGTGGGAGCATTTGAGTGCTACGGCCTGTCACGTGTAGGCGGACCTCAGAAGGGTTATGGTGGTATAGACTACTACTTAAGGATTTGCATGATTGGGTGATAATGGGAATTCACTCGTGTGTTGAGATGGTACTCTTGAATTGAGTCAAGTAAAAAGTTTCTATATGATGAAGTGTTCACCCTATTGGTGGTTTAGAAGTTATGATGGAATTCTTGTGCTACCTCATGTTGGTATGTTAGGTGCAGGAAGCAGTATGTAACTGGGAGTAAGAATCGAGATTGAGGTCCGATGTTTATAAGAATGTCATGAGCTAAAGAGCAAGACAAAGTGATTTGAAAGTTCAGAGTAAGCTGGTGTTATCTTCAGTGTCACCTGAGATTGATATTCGGTGAAAGAGGCTTTGTACTCTGGTCATAGGTTCATGATGTGTTTTGCGGCCTTAGTGTGGTCGGTGTTATGAATGGGCAGACTTGTTACCTTGTGTGGAAGGTCGTGGAAGCATGACCGCAAAAATATTGTATAAAGTGTGACATGTAGTCACTTGATGGATTTCAGATTTGGACTGAGTATAAAGAAGTGCAATATTGCTTAGTTGAGAATTTACGCCCGGAGGGCGTTTGGTTCAATTGATTTTGGATGATGGGGTGTTAGTCTCGGTGATGATGGTTGTTCTCGTGTATTATGAGAGAATGTGGGTTAATATGGACCCAGGAAAAAGCTAATTGCCTAGTTTGGTGCGAGCGAGGTGGCTCGATGCTTGTGGATTGACTTAAATATGATTATGGGCTCCGTATGAGCCAGGCATGTTCCTTTCAATAGAGCGCTTTTCATGGAAAGATATTAGAACAACGGGTGTTGTTCCATCTTCGTCGAAAATTCATGTGTTATTGTGATTGTGCCTTGCGAGTTGTGAAACGGCTTGATAATTTCTTATGTGTTGATGTCGCGCGTAGTGGGGATGTTATGTGAGCAGGATAGGTCTTGAGATGCAGAGTGTATATATATATCGCACCTCAGTTGTGCTTGAGTTTTGTTGCATACGACTCTATCAGTCTCCCCAGGATGGTATTATGGACTTAGCGTGCTTGTGATCGATATTCAGTAATTTGTAATAGTGAACGATTCAGATCTGTGTATATTTCCTTATGTGAGATTTATGATGGGATCGGGTGGCACGCCGCCACGGGTATGTTATTTGGATCGGTTTGCACGTTGCAACAGTATGATCATGAGAAGGGTTAATATGTATTATTTTCTTGTGTTTTATTTCCTATTTACTGGTAAGAATTCATATTAGTTGTGTGAGCCGAATAGTTCTGTCCTGGGTCGTTTCTTATTATCATGTTCCAGTTATGGTCTATTGGCGCGATGTGGTATCATGTGAGGTTGTTGGCCATGTTTGGGGTGATTTGTTGTCTGAGCAGTTCATTCTGGGTGAGACAAGATTATCGGATCAAGGATCAGTCGATGAGGTATTCAAGGATTTGTTAACTCTTCAGTTGAGTATGAATTTCTGCACATTTCCTCCGTTGTGGTGGTATCATTAGCATTATAGCAGGGTGTATGTATATTTGTTATGAGGTGCATTGGGAGCATCAAATTCGTGGACCTTGGATATTAAGGTTCGGGGAGCGTCATTGTGGTCAGATGATGAGTTATGCGGTGCATGGTGCTGATTCAGCAAAGGTATGCGGTCATGTTCTGGTATATCGTGTGGTAGTTGATACGGTGTTTATATGTTGGAACTAGGCGTGGCAGAGAAATTTCAGGTGTTTGAATGAATTCTGAGATTATTATATGGATAAAGAACAAATCTCCAAATTTGATCAAGCTATTGTGCTCAACTGGGTTGTGGTAGCACGGGCAGGTGCTCGAGGTGTTAAACGGCGATTTCTGATAACTCCGGAGTAGTTCTTAGCACGTTCGAGGACGAACGTCGGCTTAAGTGGGGGAGAATGTAACGACCCGACCGGTCATTTTTGAGCTCTAGCGCATCGTTCAGTGATTTGAAGTCGTGAGCAGCTTCGTTTCAGGTATTATGACCCGTGGGCGTGGTGGGAATTGAATTTCAGGAAGTTTAGAATTGATTTGGAAAGAAAATTCTCATTTCAGAAGCTTGAAGTTGGAAGAATTGGCTAAGATTAGAATTTTGAGTAAACGACCTTGGAATTAGTATATGAAGGTTCCATCAGGTTCGTATGATGATTTCGGACTTGGGCGTATGTCCGGATTGGGTTTTGGATAACCCGAGAGCGTTTCAGCGTATATTGTAGAAGTTCATATTTTAGAAGAATTTCATAAGTTTGGGATTCCGAGTCTGGGAATAGCTCCGTATGGTGATTCAGGAGTTGGGCACGTGATCGACAGTGAATTCGGATGTTCGGAAGTCATTTTGAAGTCATTTGGTTAAAGATAGAAATTTGAAGGTTTTTGAGATGTTTGACCGAGAGTTTGAGTTTTTGATATCGGGGCCGGATTCCAATTCTGAAAGTTGGAGCATGTCCGTAATGTCGAATATGACTTGTGTGAAAAATTTGGGGTCAATCGGACGTGATTTGATAAGTTTCGACATCAGATGTAGAAGTTTAAAATTTGAAAGTTCATAAAGCTTGAATTGGAGTGCGGTTCATGATTTCGACATTGTTTGACGTGATTTGAGGACCCGAGCGAGTTTGTATCATGTTTTGGGACATGTTGGTATAATTTGTTAAGGCCCCCAGGGCCTCTAGTTGATTTCGGAAGGTTAAAGGAATGGATTACGGACAAAAATAACTACTGAAAATTCTGCAGCAAAACTGTTTTGGGACAACAATTTATGCATCCAAGAGCGAACTTTGGAAGTGTATATATAGGAATCTATAAGGAATATAAAAATTTGAAAACATTTAACCATTTGTCATTTGGAGTTTTTTGCCAAATGTTATGACCGACTGAAGCTGGATGGTGGAGCAGTTTCGCCAGAATTTTCTGATGCATGGAGCCGGCTTTAGAAGTTCATATCTCGGAATATGTAAATAGTTATATGCTTTACTAACTGTCGAATTAAAGATCTTCGAGTCTAGTTTCTAAATCTTCAAACCGTTTGTTAATTGGATATTTCTACAATGAGTTATGGGTGTTTTAACAGAAAGTATTCAACAAGGGAAAAATATAATAGCATGTACAACCTGCACATCACAAGCGCAAGATATAACTCGATGAAGCATGGGCAGATTGTTTTAAACACGAATTTTGGCGCATTTCTTTCATTTCTTTCATTTGGCTTGGATGATTTTGGAGAGCTCAAGGAGGGATTTTCACCAAGCAACACAAGGTAAGTGATTTCTTCCTATTTTTGAGTTAAATATGTGATGTTACATGGATTTAGACATGAAAAATTTGTATAAATTTGGGATTTTNAACTCGATGAAGCATGGGCAGATTGTTTTAAACACGAATTTTGGCCCATTTCTTTCATTTGGCTTGGATGATTTTGGAGAGCTCAAGGAGGGATTTTCACCAAGCAACACAAGGTAAGTGATTTCTTCCTATTTTTGAGTTAAATATGTGATGTTACATGGATTTAGACATGAAAAATTTGTATAAATTTGGGATTTTTGGGGAAGTCCTAGAACTTGGAATTTTGGACTTTACCATGAATTTGAGCATGAAAATTGTAATAAATTATATATTTGGGTTAGTAAAGTTATGGGTAGAATTTATCTTCGAGAAATGTCGGATTTCCGGGCACGTGGGATCGAGGGCATTTTGGTCATTTCTCCAAGCGGGGTTGGGAAAGTGTATAATCTGAATTTTTTGTGAGTATTAGGATGAATTTTCATTGCTTTTCCATTATGTGGTGAGCGTTGTGCGTCCGTTCGATTCATCGGAGAGGCTTGGAAGCCGGTGTGGGAATTTCGGAGCGAGATAAGTCTGCTTTCTAACTTTGTGAGGGGGAATTTTCCCCTAGGTGAATGAATTAAGTATGTGCTATTATCTTCAGGGGTTACGTACACACGAGGCGACGAGAGTCCGTGCGTAGCTACTACTATGCCATATCCGGGTGGCCTAGGACCCACTAGCATGCCTTACCTGTTGTACATGTGATCTTGTCTGTGATGTTAGACTGCTAATATAATCGAAATTGTAATTTAATGAATAAGGAAGATTAGAGTTTATTTTCTAAATCATCTAAAAAGAGAATTTATTTCCTTCACGGGCAATTGTATTTCCGAATAAGGTTGTGTTATTAACGTTATATAAAACTCGGCAAGTGAATTTCGAAAAAGGGATTTAAATGCTATTTGTGGTTTTTAAAAGAGAAATTGGTCATTTAATTGAGTATTTGTGTTCCCGATGTATTCAGGGTGGATTGTTGATTGTGCACGTCTGCATGTGACCGCTTCACAATTTACATTCCGCGAGCGGAGTGTTATTTCCCCTACTCTCATGGGAGCGGGCTGTACGGCACAACGGATTTAGAAAGCACTTTTGGTGCGGGCCGTTCGATCCTCGGCAATGCATAGATATGATTATTATATTGAGAGATGCACTTTTGGGACGGGCCGATTGATTCTCGGCAGTGCACATAGAGGATTACTATATTGAGAGATACAATTTTGGTACGGGCCGTTCGATCCTCGGCAGTGTATAGATGTGATTATTATATTGAGAGTTGCACTTTTGGGACGGGCCGATCGATCCTCGGCAGTGCATTGAGAGGATTATTATATTGAGAGAAGCACTTTTGGTACAGGCCGTTCGATCCTTGATAGTGCATAGACATGAGTATTTTATTGAGAGGTGCACTTGTGGTACGGGCCGTTCGATCCTTGGCAGTGCACAAAGTGATTATTATGACGGCTCAGGCCAGTTGTTCTTATCCCGTATGCGCATGTTAAACTGTTAAATGTTTTCTACATGATTTTTTTTTTGTGATAAGATATTTGGAAGAAAATAAAGAGGCAATTGTTTACTTATGATATTTGGAAAACAAAAGGAAAGTGTACTTTGTTGTTTATTCTCGATAGTTACCTGGATTTCTGTACTCGATACGTACTCGTTGCTCACTGTCTTACATGTCTACTGTATTTCATCATATTCTGTCATATATTATATTGTTGGACCCTAGTAAGTGTCTAATTTGACCTCTCGTCACTAGCACTCTTAGGTTAGGCGGGCGACTTACTGAGTACATGTTATTTTTGTACTCATGTTACCCTTGATGTGCATTTTTATTGCACATGTACTTTCCTAGAAATGTGGAGGATTTAGAGACTTAGGCGAGCTGCATCTTCCGGAGGCGATCCGCAGCTGACAGAGTCACCTTCATACTGTATTTATTTCATTTTAAATTTCCTTGTCCAGTTGTATTTCAGACATGCTTTGTAATGATTGTATAAATTCTTTGAAATTGCTCATGCACTTGTGACACTGGGTTCTAACATATGTGTTGGGATATAATTTCTTAAGTGTAATATTTAAACCATTGTTTTTAATTAACAAACTTTTATTTGGTTATTATGTAATTAAGTGAAAGGAAATGTTTTCATAAATGTTAAAACCGGAATGTTATTTCAATTAATTAATGAGTTGGCTTGCCTGACATGGATGTCCGGCGCCATCACGACCTTAGGGATTTTTGGGCCGTGACAAGATTTAAGTTCTGAAATTTTTAACAATTTGGAGCTCGGGGAAGGGCGATTTTTGAGATATTTTCAAGGGAAAACATTGGGGTAAGTATTCCTTATCCTATATTGATTATATTTCATGATTCCATACTTAATTACATCATGAATCCTTTGAATAATTGAAGAAAAATATAATTTTTATAAAATTTTCCAAAAATATAAAATGAATATTTGAAAGGAAATCCTATGTCGGAATTTGATAATTTTTATAAGGTTGGACTCCTCTCGGAGTAGGTTATCGAATTTTGTGAGTTTCGTCGGGTTCCGAGATGTGGCCCCACTGCCAACTTTTCGAGCGGAGTTGGGAATTTTATAAATTGTTAATTTCACTCATTGGAGTATATTTTTGATTAATTTTCATGTTGTTTGACTAGTTTAGGATTGAACGGTACCAAGTTGGTACTTTAGAGAGAAATTGTGAGCGAAAAGTGGGCTTTAAGACGAGGTAGGTCTCCTTTCTAACCTTGTAGGAGGGAATTAACCCCATATGTGAATTTATTTAATATGTCCTTTTATTTAGGGCGCTACGTAGGCACGAGGTGACGAGAGTCCATAGTAGCTAGTAATTATGCTTATATCCAGGTAGTCTAGAACCCAAATCATGTTATACTTGCGCTGTTTGCACCCTACTTGTTAATTTAATTGCTTAACTCATATTGGAATTTGATAAAGGAGTTGTATAAGGTTAAACTTAATTTACTTGAGTTTTGGACGAGTCACTTGATCGTTAATGAGAATTAGTTTTTCTTTGGATATTAGCCTCTCAATAAATGTTAAATCAGTTGTTATAATATATTTTTCTCTTCTTCTGGAGCGGGCCGAATGCCTCAGTAGCAGATAGATGCATCTATGGTTCGTGTCGTTCGACCCTCGCAGTGCATAGTTTATATATTTGTGTTGGATCGAGCCGTACGACCTCGGTATAATTCGTGCGTTATAATTCTTGGAGTCCAAGTATAATTGATATTGTTAATTGGCTCGAGAGATAAAATTTGTTAAATAATGAAAATAAATATTGGATTTACTTATTATGGAAAGAGTTGTTTATTTATTTCTTGTTATTGAGTTTTCAACTGTATTTATATAATCCATGCTTCATTATAATAATGGTTTAGCTTATAGTAAGTGTCGAAATCGACCCCTCGTCACTACTTCTTCGAGGTTAGACTAGATACTTACTGGTATGCTTTGATTTACGTACTCATGCTACACTACGCAATGTGGCTGCTTGATTCTTCGTTTCGTTCCACTATCATCCGTTGATCCCCGAACTCGATCCTGACTTAATTCCTTGGGCTTTTTTTTCCCGATAAACTGTCATTTCATTTATCAGAAGATTGATATTTACATAATAGGACCCTGCTGACCAGTTCCTTGTCTCTATTTAGGCTACACTTGACTCCAACACCTCATAGATGTCTCAACTATATAACTATACTATAGTAGTATATGTATCACAACCTATACATGTATTCTACTATAATGAACATAAATAGAAAATAGAAGTATAAGGTTAGCTAGAGGTATCTGTTCAAGGCTCCCATGTGCTTCTGCCAATTACTGTGTAGATGGCCTTTGATATGTATATATGTAGTTATCTCTCGACAAATCTTCTCTGCTGAAGTGCTCCCATTTTGAAATGTGAGCATATTCTTGTCTCTCCATATACTGTACATCAGCATCCAAACACTGCTACAATAATATTGCCAATTCCTTTCTTCTTCCTAGCATAATGTCACGACCCAAAATCCTAACTCAGATCGTGATGGCGCCCAACAACGCGGTTAGGCAAGCCAACACTCAGATTACTAAGGACTTTCCCATATTTGATTAAGCATCCCCAAACGTGCCAAGTTTTAAAGTTCAAAATATTAATTGAAAAGGATAATTAACCAATTTAACCAAAATCAGTCATAAAGAGGCGTGAGCCAATATATATATATATATACAAACTCGTAAACCATAATATCTACCACGTGTGTGCCAGGAACTAGTGTCACAAGTCCTACGGGCATACTAACAGAATATACAAATACATAATATAATTGTCCCACTGTCTGGAAGAAATAGACGGGAATAACAAAAGAAACTCCATGGTGTTGCCGAGGATTGTCAGGAGAAGCATCTCACCGTGAAGTCAGGTCCAGTCTATACTCAGAATCGAGCTCCGGTCTGATAACCAGATGCACCAGTCTCAGGACCTATACAATTAAGTACATAAGCGTAGCATGAGTACATAAATAAATATGTACCCAGTGAGTATCCCGCCTAATCTCGAAGAAGTAGTGACGAGAGGTCAACTTGACAGTCACTAGGGTCCAACAAGATAATTAACAAGATATGGTAACAACAATAGGCATACGACGATGATAAGACAGTAAACATTGAAATAACTGAAATACAAGTAAAATCTGGAAGTAAACAAACAATTACTACTTCATATTTTTAAAAAATATCTGCCCACTCAATATCCATGAAAATCATTAACAATTTAGCATGGGAATACGGGATAAGGACAGCCGTCTTGAGCCATCATAATAATCAAATTTGTGCACTGCCGAGGGTCGAACGACCTAAACCATAATGTATCTTTCAATCTTGCCATGGCGTACGGCCCACTCCCATGAGAGTGGGGGAAATAACACTCCGCTTGCGGAATATAAATTGCAAAGGGGTCGCATGCACACACAGTATTCATCATAACCTTACTTTCTAGTGAAAAATTCCTTTAAATTCTTAAATTCCATGATCTCAGAGAAACAAAGCCGCATGTGACATTAGTTCATAAAGCATATAGTTCATTTCAAGGAAAAACACAAGGCATGGTGTAGGCCTAACTACCCGGACATAACAATAATAACCGCTACGTACAGACTCTCGTCACTTTGTACGTACGTAGCCCCCACAAACATTAGCACATAGTCATTTAAATCACCTAGGGGGATAATTTCCTCTTACAAGGTTAGAAAGGAGACTCACCTCGTGTCGAACCTACTCTCCGGGTCAAGAACGTGCCCGAAACTCCAAACTCAACACCCAAGGACTCGAAACTAGCCAAATGTTATACAAATATATCAATTTATACTCAAAAGTATGGAATTCTCCTATTTACTTAGTTATTTCACCTTACTTTTGAAAAATCCTAAAATACACCCCCGAGCCCACATGCTCGGACTCCGGAAATTTTCGAAGTAAATTACCCATAACATAGGGATCATTAATATGTGGTTCTTGTATGATTTCATGGCTAATTAACGGGTAATTCCCTTAATTTTTATAAAGCCCTAGGTTGCTACCCAAATCCTTGATTTTCACTAATTAGGTAGTTAATTTGACTAGGAATTCATGCATTAAACTAACATTAGGGTAGAATTCACTTACCTTATAGTAGCTAGGTCGTGGAGCTCTTTCCTAAGCTTTCAAGGACGTCTATGGTTGAAGAAAATTGGGTGAAATGAATAAATCCCGTGTTTTAAAGAACTCACTACCCACTGTGGTTACGCACCTGCGGCTTAAGGACCGCACCTGCGGTCTCGCACCTACTGAACTGGGACAAGGGGCATAGGCTCGCACATGCGAAACTGAGTCCGCACCAGCGGCTCCACACCTGTGGGAAAGGACCCGCACCTGCGAGAAGAGGGCAGCCCATCTGGAGATCGCACCTGCAAGGCTGGGACTGCAGGAGTGATCCCGCACATGCAACCGGGTAACCGCACCGGCGGTCACACCGGAATAGGTGCACCAGCAATTGCTTTAGCTAGTTTTTAGCCTCGTATGGTGTCCGAGAGGCACCTGGGCCCACCCGATCCCCCGTCCAAGTATACCAACAACTCCCAAATCATAATACGGACTCAGTCGAGCCTTCGGAACACCCAAAACAACGCTAAAACTCAAAATCACACCTCAAAACCCCTAGAATCAAACTTAGGAACTTCAAGTTCTTGAATTTGCTAACAATGCGCCGAACCGACCTATACTACTCGGAATACACCAAATTTTGCAAGCAAGTCATAAATGACATAACAGAACTATTCCCGGTCTCAGAATTCCATTTGGACCTCAATAACAAAAAAACACCTCCCAAACTACAATATGAACTTAAGGAAACTCTTATTTTGCTATTGGGCGCCGAAATGCTCCCGGGTCCTCCAAAACCCATTCCGAAGGTACGCGCAAGTCCAAAATATTTATACGAAACCACCGGAACCGTCAAAACTCGATTGCGAGGTCGTTTACTCAAAATGTTGACCGAAATCAAACTTGGCCTTAAAGGCCAACCTTAAGGAACCAAGTGTTCCTATATCACTCTAAACACTTCCGAATCCCGAATCACCCGTCCCCGCAAGTCATATATCACAATAAGCCGCTATGGGAAGTTTCATTTAGGGGAGCAAGGTCCGATAACGCAAAATGACCGGCCGGGTCATTACATTCTCCATCTCTTAAACAAACGTTCAATCTCAAACAGGTCTAGAATCATAACTGAAGTGCTGAATAAGTGCGGATATCTGCTCCGCATGTCCTCCCCGGACTCCCAGGTCGCCTTCTCGACAGGTTAGCCCCTCTACTAGATCTTTACTGCAGAAAATCTCTTGGATCTCAAAATACTGTATCCTCCGCATAGCCCGACCTCTCATCCAACTAAATAGTGCTGAAATCAACCAAGTGAGAGAAGTCGGCGTGGTACCTCCGGAGCATGGATACATGAAAGACCGGATGAACTCTTGACAAACTGGGAGGTAAATCTAGCTTAGAAGCAACCTCCCTAACTCGCCTCAACACCTCGAAGGGACCTATAAACCTCGGGCTCAGCTTGCCCTTTTTTCCGAACCTCATAATACCCTTCATCGGCGAGACCTTCAACAGGACCTTATCTCCATCCATAAATGATACTCTGATCCGCGTAACTCTTCTGTCTGGACTGTGCTGTGCGGAGCCTCTCCTAAATCAATTTCACTTTCTCCAAAGCATCTCTCACCAGGTCGGTGCCATATAACTTAGCCTCGCCAGACTCCAAACACCCGATACGAGAACGGCATCGCCGACTATACAAAGCCTCAAATGGAGCCATGTCAATGCTAGACTGATAACTATTAATATAAGAAAATTCGGCCAAAGGAAAGAATTGGTCCCACTGACCTCCAAAGTCAATCACACAAGCCATGAGCATGTCCTCAAATATCTGAATTGTACGCTCCGACTGACCATCAGTCTGAGGGTGTAATGCTGTGCTGAGATCTATCCGGGTACCCATCTCACTATGCAATGCTCTCCAGAAGTGCGAGGTGAACTGAGGGCCTCAATATGATATAATGGACACCGACACACTGTGCCACTGGACTATCTCCCGAATGTAGATCTGTGCCAACCTCTCAGAAGTATATGTGGTAGCCACTGGAATGAAATGTGCCGATTTGGTCAATCCATCCACAACGACCCAAACCGCGTCAACTTTCCACAAAGTCCGAGGAAACCTAACCACGAAGTCCATAGTGATGCGTTCCCACTTCCACTCAGGAATGGGCATCTGCTGAAGTAGGCCTCCTGGCCTCTGGTGCTCATACTTAACCTGCTGGTAATTAAGACACCTAGCCACATACTCCACAATGTCTCCCTTCATCCACCTCCACCAGTAATGCTGCTTCAAATCACGATACATCTTCGTAGCACCAGGATGAACAAAATACCGAGAATTGTGTGCCTCCTCTAGGATCCCCCCTCTCAAGACATCGACATTAGGAACACATAAATGGCCCCGAAGTCTCAGAACACCATCCTCTCCAATAGTAACCTCCTTGGAACCACCTTGAACCACTTTCTCCCATAGCTCTGCCAAGTACGGATCTTCAAACTGCCGAGCCTTAATCTTTCCCAATAACGAAGACTGAGCAACAACACGTGCTAAAACTCATCGAGGCTCTGAAAGGTCTAACCTCACCAGGCGATTAGCTAAGGATTGAATGTCTAAGGCTAGAGGTCTCTCCTCTAATGTAATATAAGACAAGCTACCCATACTCTCTGCCTTCCTGCTCAAGGCATCTGCTGCCACATTTGCCTTGCTTGGATGATAAAAGAATGGTGATATCATAATCCTTCAACAACTCAAGCCATCTGCGCTGCCTCAAATTAAGATCTCTTTGCTTGAACAAGTGCTGCAAGCTACGTTGGTCTGTATAAACGTCACAGGACATCCCATACAAGTAGTGCCTCCAAATCTTAAGAGCATGAACAATCAATGCCAACTCTAAATCGTGCACAGGGTAATTCTTCTCATGAACCTTCAGCTGTCGCAAAACATAAGCAATAACTCTCCCTTCCTGCATCAACACACATCCAAAACCGACGTGTGAAGCGTCGCAATACACTGTATAAATCCCTGAACCGGAAGGCAATACCAGAATTGGTGCTGAGGTAATGCTGTCTTGAGCTTCTGAAAGCTCACCTCATACTCGTCGCACCATCGGAACAGTGCATTCTTCTGAGTCAATCTAGTCAATAGAGCTACAATACGAGAGAACCCCTCCACAAATCGACGATAATAGCGTGCTAGGCCCAAAAACCTCCTGATCTCTCTAGCTGAAGTAGGACGTGACCAACTCTGAACTGCCTCAATCTTCTCCGGATCAACCTTGATACCCTCTACGGATACCACATGCCGCAAGAATGCCACGGAATCCAACTGGAACTCACACTTGGAGAACTTAGCATATAGCTTATGTGCTCGCAAGGTTTGGAGCACAAATATCAAATGCTGCTCGCGCTCCCCCAGGCTACGTGAGTAAATCAAAATGTCATCAATGAAGACAATGACAAAGGAATCAATATACGACCTGAACACCCTATTCATCAAGTCCATAAATGCTGATGGGGCATTAGTCAAACCAAAGGACATCACCAGGAACTCATAATGGCCATATCTCGTACGAAAAGCAGTCTTCGGAACATCTGAGGCCCGAATCTTAAATTGATGATATCCCGATCTCAAATCAATCTTAGAAAACAGCCGAGCACCCTGAAAATGGTCAAACAAATCATCTATGCACGGCAAAGGATACTTGTTCTTAATGGTGACCTTGTTGAACTGGCGGTAATCGATACACATGCGCATTGACCCATCCTTCTTCTTCCCGAATAGAACTGGAGCACCCCAAAGCGATACAATCGGTCTGATGAACCCCTTAGCCAATAACTCCTCAAGCTGCTCCTTCAACACCTTCAACTCTTTCGAAGCCATACGGTATGGAGGAATAGATGTAGGCTGGGTGCCTGGAGCTAAATCAATGCAGAAATCAATATCACGATCAGGAGGCATGCCTGGAAGGTCTGAAGGAAATACATCAGCAAACTCTCGAACCACTGGCACTGAATCAATCGTCGGAGACTCGGCGGTGGTTTCCGGCACATAAGCAAGATAGGCTAGACAACCCTTCTCGACCATATGTCGAGCCTTTAGGAATGAGATAACCCGGCTGGCTGCACTAACTGAGGAACCTCTCCACTCCAGCCTAGGCAACTCGGGCATGACAACCGTGACTAGAATAACCTCAAAATCAACCATGTCGAGCAATAGACCCGCACCTGCGAGAAGAGGGCAGCCCATCTGGAGGTCGCACCTGTGAGGCTGGGACCGCAAGAGTGATCCCGCACATGCAACTGGGTAACCGCACCGACAGTCACACCAGAACAGGTGCACCGGCAATTGCTTCAACTGGTTTTTAGCCTCGTATGGTGCCGAGAGGCACTTGGGCCCACCCGAGCCCCGTCCAAGTATACCAACAAGTCCCAAATCATAATACAGACTCGCTCGAGCCTTCGAAACTCCCAAAACAATGCTAAAACTAAAAATCACACTTCAAAACCCCTAGAATCAAACATAGGAACTTCAAGTTATTGAATTTCCTAACAATGTGCCGAATCGACCCATACTACTCGGAATGACACCAAATTTTGCAAGAAAGTCATAAATGAATAACGAAACTATTCACTATCTCGAAATTCTATTTGGACATCGATAACACAAAAATACGCCCCGAACCACAATATGAACTTAAGGAAACTCTTATTTGACTATTGGGCGCCGAAACGCTCCCAGGTCATTCAAAACCCATTCTGAACATACGCCCAAGTCCGAAATCATCATACGAAGCCACCTGAACCATCGAAACTCGATTCCGAGGTTGTTTACTCAAAAGGTTGACCGAAGTCAAACTTGGCCTTAAAGGCGAACCTTAAGGAACCAAGCGTTCCTATATCAGTCTAAACACTTCCTAATCCCGAACCACCCATCTCCACAAGTCATAAATCACAATAAGCTACTATGGGAAGTTTCATTTAGGGTTACAGGGTCTAATAACGCAAAACGACCGGTCGGGTTGTTATACATAATTAGCCACCCAGTGCAACTCTTCCTCCCAAGGTTGAATCTATCTTTGAATTCCCAACCAGTTTAGTGATCTCTACCATATAGTTTTTGGGTAGAATATATGTTCAAATAAATCATCTTCTTGACCATAGAACACACATAATTGAGATACTTGTATGCCTAATTTCTGCAGTCGAACAACTATTGGTAATCTCCTTAGTATGGCCAGCCACAAGTTGAACTTGTGTCTAGGATGTATATGAGGATGTAAAATCAAAATTTTCCAGTAAACCTTCTGACCCTGAGGAGTTTTTGCAATTTGTAGATATTCTTAATACTGAATTCACCACTTGTGTTATGTAAAGATTCCAGTCTTTCATGTGACGTTGTAAGCTTGGTAAATCCAATATTAACTTCCTTTGTTCAATAATATTTCTTACAACCCAGGCTGCACTCTTAGGTATAGGCATGGTTTCAATGCTCCTGTTCATTATATAATAAGAATGAACCCATCTTATCCATAAACAGTCTTTCTTCTTAGTGATTGCCCACAGGTGCTTCACTATTGAAGCTCTATTCCAATTACAGAGATTTATCTCATTCAAGCCTCCCATTGTTGGTGGTAAACAAATTCTATCCCATGCTACTAAAGCTCTTCTAGATATATCAGCCTGACCTATCCACGGATAAGTTCTACATATTTCCTCTATCATCTTGCTAATCTTCTTTGGCGGTAAGAAGACTTGAGCCCAATAAGATTGCATTCCAAATATCACTGACTTAATGAGCTGTAATCTTCTAGAATATGACAGTAATTTTGAGGTTTAGCAACTGATCCTTGCAGTTATCTTTTCAACCAGTGGCCAACACTGTTGGTTAGTTAGCCTATTTGGAGCTAATGGCACCCCTAAGTATTTGAATGGCAAGTTGCCTTCATTATATCCCAATTCATGAAAGATAAGTTTTTTCATCCTCTCATTTATACCTGCAAGGTAAACTGAGCTTTTATCTGGATTTGCTTGAAGACCTGAAGCTCTTGAGAATTTCAGAAATACATCCTGAAGTAATTTGATTGACTTCAAATCAGCTCTACCGAACATCAATTGATCATCATCAAAGCATACATGAACCACTCCTAATATTTTACATCTCGGATGAAAATGAAAGTCCTTATTTAAAAAAAATTTACTAAATTCCCTTTACAAATATTCCATGGCAATCACAACTAAGTAAGGAGACATAGGGTCCCCTGACTTATCCCCCTTTTACCTCCAAATGGCTTTGTGAGTCCTCCATTTAAGTTCAAAGAATAATCCAACCAACAAATCTGTGTGGAAATCCCATATCAATCAGCATCCTCTTCAAGAAAACCAATCCAAAGTATCATAGGCTTTCCTAAGATCAACTTCAATTTTACTCGGACATCAAAGCTCAGACATCAAATCTCCAAATAGCTTTAATTCATTCCATAGTATCTACATAGCTCGGAATCACTCCTACAAGGCATAAAACACGTAATTGGTGCAAAACACTAGCGATTAAAGCTCAAATTCAATTAAAGTGCAATAAACTAGAGTGCGATAAGCGACTAAAACATGAGATTATGGCCTACCATCAACACCCCGCACTTAAACCATTGCTCGTGCTCGAGCAATCAAACTACACTTCATATAGATGCGACCTTATTAAACAACTCTACTAACATATCACACCAAGAATATTTAAAATAGACTAAGCATTATAGTGTAACATCTTCACCTCAAGAATTGACTCAAAAGTACCATGCATTATTTACAACTTACTCTCTTACTCTAACATAGAGGTCAACAACATTGCATTTTATTTATGAATAAATTCCCTTCACACAACAAAAGACAGTAGTTCCACACAAACAAAATTCCAGAACAATTTGGAATTCAAGATAGAACGAATTCACTCACTCTCAGAAACAACGTTCACGTGCCACAAAATGTGAACGATAGGCTTGCCCGTAGTGTAATACTCTACTAATTAAGTTCATTCATACAAGGATCAATTAGGACTATAAACTGGTTTTAATGTGGCTACGGGATGGGTAGGGTACATTTAGATAAAAGAGTGGGTACACCTCCCTAAGAACTTTAATACATACACTTTAACGGTTGAAACCCCATACTTATGTCAAACCATTACTCGACGTTCAAATCAATATGAATTAACTCCCTTCTTCCTTAAGCACAATTACATCAAGAGTCACCACTATCAAAGAATATTTTACACAACAATAAAACTATATTTTTTTCTTTTCTTGTTCAGCTCTAGTGGCTCTTACTTTTTTTAAAATAATGCACCTTTCTCTTTATTTCAGTAGTTCCACTCAGAATCCAAACCAACCACCCACACTTCAACTTTTACAAAGTTTATAGTGATTTCAAGTGCTCTTGGGAGATCCAAGGTTCAAATAGATGGACAATTCAAACAAATGGGTAAGGCTTGTAATGTGATTGCCAAAGAAACATGATAACATGCTCAATGGGGTTGACTACGATAACATAATAAATTGGTGTATAAACTCTATATTTGGATCAACAAAGAAATGCCTATATCACTACCAAGACTGCATAAAACTACTATTTCACTTCGCAAACACACGGGGAAAGTTTAACATCAAATAAAATTCACAAAATAAAACAAAACCACACACACACATGGAACACAACTCACTCAGAGATTGGACTAATCAAGACACTCTAGTCAAAGCAGTTAAGCAAATTAAGATCATACGATTTAAGGCACTTATACAAGAGTCAAAAACTGAGCCTAAGAGTCACAACTAAAGCACTCACTATTCTCAATGCATGATCAAGTCAAGAGATATTACTTTCAATTAAATTTATAGCACAAGATATTCTACTACTACAAAAAATAAACACTAAGTACACCCAGTTCAAACGAAACCCTTGGGAAAGAACCACGCATAAAGAAAAACCAAGGGGGAATTAATATGCTTACTACAAAAGAAAACTTTTTTGTCTTCTTCGACTTAATTCCATCAAGAAACCCATCAAATGATATCCATCGTCGGGAAAAGACGAAAATTTTAAAATTTTAATGAATTTTCAATACTTTTCTATCAAATACGACTAACAAAAAAAACTAACCAACTTAATATACATACAACATACATACAAACATATCCCCCACTCCACAATTTAAGTTGTGGAATGTCCCCATGACACACAATTAAAAAGCATAGGGTAGAGGAAACTTCCCTGAAACTCTAGTCGGGGTCTGTGTCGAAGTCGGGCCCCACTCCACGCGCCCGAACCAATGCACACATCCATGCTGAGAGCTTCTTCCCAGCCTTCTTGGGGTACACCCCACACTTATCTTTTTCACTAAAAAAAACCTTCTCTTTCACACCCTTCAACTTCCACTCAATAGTTGCAGTTGGCTTCTCTTTTTTCACTCCAGTTGCTACAGTCATCTCAAAAGTCACAATCTCCTACCCACTCTAAGCATGATTTTTCTATCATGTATACCCAATATAGCTCTACCCGTTGCTCAATACTGTCTTCCTAGGATGAAGGGGACCTCCTTGTTTTCCTCCATATTCACCACTATGAAATCTACAGGAAATACAAACTTATCCACCCGCACCAAAACATCTCTACTATCCCCTTAGGTGTTATAGTTGTTTGGTCTGCCAGCTGCAAAGATATTGGTACCGACCTTATCTATCCAATATCCTTTTCCAATATCCTGTAAATAGACAATGGCATTAGATTAATTGAGGCAAATGAATCACATAAGGATTTATCAAAAGTTAAGAGTGCCTAAAGAGAAAGTTATAGTAAAACTCCCTGGATGTCCACACATTTGTGTAAGTTCATTTTGCAAGATAGCACTACAATGCTCTGTAAGTTTGACCACTGAGGTCTCTTCTATCTCCTTCAATAATTCGGCATAAGCGGCATTTGTGAGAGAACTTATTTTAATGGTAAGTTTACATTAACTTGTCTCAGCATATCTAGAAATCTATATACAACTTTTGGGGAACAGGTAAAGCAGGCATGTGCTTGCTCTCTTCATTGCATTCCTCCCTTCTTGAAGTTTCCCTTTTTTTCTTGTTCTTAACTCCCTTCTTGCCTTTCTTCTTCTCAGTCCTTTTATCATCATCTTCAACTTTCAGCTCGTTCTTACTTTCTTTTACATGCGAAATTTCTTTTTGAATTGCAGTGGGATCTTTCAACACTTGTCTGCTTCTCAAGGTCACAACATTAACCGTTCCTTTGGAGTTCTTTTCACTATCAACTGACAAAGTACCTAGGATCTTCTCATATAATATATTTGCAATGTTTCCCACTTGTCTCTCCAAGTTATACAAACATGTCCTAAGTTCTTTGATAGCTGCACCATGAGCATCTAATCTATCATTTGTCTAGACAATGAATGACTTCACCAGATCTTTTAACCCAGACTGAATTAGTTGTTGAGGCTGAAGCTGCGGCCTTGGATAATTCACAAAACTAAGAGCTCCTTGAAATCTGGATTTATTTTGTTGTCATGAATTTGTTGTACCCCCAGGTGAATTCCATAAAAAATCGGGGTGCTTCTGACCAATTGCATTGTAATTGTAATTAACCACAACATTAACTTCCTCCATTGAAACTTGACACTCACGAGTAGGGTATCCTTTTCCATATATGTCACATACTGGATGAGGCTCATTATGTATTGAAGCTAAGGTTAGATTCCTTATTTCCTTTTCCATGGCATCAAGTTGTACCTGCACAGATGTGTTAGCATCAACTTGGTGAACACCTGTTGATCTTCTTCTTTAAGAAATCTTTGAGGGCCACTGATTTGCATCTTCATATAACTCATATAGAATAATGACTATTGTATACGGCTAAAATCGGGAATTACAGTCATTTCGACGCTCAAAAGGCTCGAAGGTTCAAGTTTTGGCATCGAGGGGGCATGTCGAAGGTCCTCGACCTCGAGGTAGTACAAATTGAAGGTCAACATGGAAAGGCGGGAAATTCCCAAGGGTCACGTGAATAAAGCTGACAAAATACACAAAATAGTACAAGCTCGTATCGTGGCATTAAATGGCTGTACCAGCCTTATCTCTTTGCATTCCTTACATATGTACTATGTTGAGATTCCCCCTAATATATAAAGGAGACCCTTGTCACTTTGTAAGACAGGTGATATTCAATACAAGAACAAGATCATCCTCTGCTCTCTAACTAAAACATTCTCTACAATTGCTTCATTGATTTATTGCTTCTCATTTACTTTGTTCTTGAATTATTCTTCATTTATTACTTGTTATTGATCATAAATAGGCCATCCTTAAGGCCTTCAACACTGTTATACTGTTATCGACAGCCCCTAGTCATGTTTCTAAAGCTCAACCTTGAGGCCTTTCCGACCACCATCAAGACCGGTCTCTATGTTTCTCGGTTTGCGTAATCTCGTTTCCCTTTGATCTTATTTCATTTCTTTCACTTCACACTCAGCATCTACTGCCTAAACAACCGGTATTAAAGGAGATCACGTATTTTTAGAACCACATAATCAAATATAATTATAATTACCATTTTCAAGGTAAACAGTTTGGTGCCCACCGTGGGGCTAAAAATAATAGTGATTTTTTTAGTGCTGGGTTTCTAAAATCACAATTTATTCTACACACATTTTCTTGTCAAGAATCTTAAATTTTAGGTTAGAAAATGTCTAACTCAGTAAACGCACATGAAACCAACGGTCCTGAGGACCACGAAGAGAATGGCGCAGCTACTTCAGGTGCTGGAATGCCATCGCAAAACCCTGAAGGGGCATTAGTGAAAATTCCTGTCGATGATGGTTCACGCAATGCTCAACATGTCGATGTGAGCTCTCATACAGACGGAAGCGTTCGTGAAGGAGACCAACATGAAGCGCAGGGAGCCCCTGCTCAAAGGGAAAGGGAAGTTAGCCTTCATGTCATTTTTGAAATGTTGCAGGCACAATAGGTGGCTATTGCTCAGCAACAAAGCCATCAGAGAACCCCAATCACAAGACCACCAGAAATAGCACCCCGAGTCGAACAAGAACCGAAAAGATCGAGCAATAATAGGTGATCAGCCGACCCTACCATTATGAGGATGCTCGAAGACCTCGCAAAGAGGGTTGAATCGGGCGAAAAGAAGATAGAAGCTAACGATAAAAAATGGAGACCTACAACTCGAGGGTCGATCAGATCCCAGGCGCAACCTCGATGCTGAAAGGTGTTGATTCAAAAACGTTTGTGCAAATTCCATTCATATAAAGTGCAGCTCAGTTACCTATCCATAAGGAATTCAGAATGCCTGATCTCTCGAAGTACAGCGGAATATCGGATCCCAATGAAAAAATTACTGCCTACACTTGTGCTGTGAAAGGGAATAACCTGAGAGACAAGGAGATTGGATCCGTTCTATTGAAAAAATTCGGAGAAACGGTATCCAAAGGGGCCATGATGTGGTATCATAACCTGCCCCCGAACTCCATAGATTCATTTTCCATGATGGCAGACTCCTTTGTGAAAGCACATGCTGGTGCCATCAAGGTCGCTACAAGGAAATCTGATGTTCTCAAAATCAAGCAAAGGGAGAATGAGATGTTAAGGGAGTTCGTGTCCCACTTTCAATTAAAAGGAATGGAATTACCACCGGTCTCCGATGATTTGGTGGTACTAGTTGTAACTCACGACTTGAACGAGCGAAGCTCGATAGCTTCAAAACAGCTGAAGTAGAATTTAATCGAGTACCCCACCATAGTTTGGGCGGAAGTGCACAACAGGTACCAGTCGAAGATCAGGGTCTAGGATGACCAATTGGAATCCCCCTCGGGCATGTTGTATCCTAACAGTGTCTTAGCAAAGGAATCGAGGCCTCCAGAAAGAGAGCCAAGGCCAAACAAAGAAAGGTATCAACCGTACGTTTAAAATTGGAGAAACATCCGGAGATGTAACGTACCTCGAAGTGACCAAATGATGGACCGAGAACAGAACCCTCGGGGACTCTTGAACAAAGCAGGGTTCGACAGGAACACAGGGCCGGTTGAGGCACCCCAGCTATCTGAGTACAAATTCAACATCGATGTTTCATACATCATATCGACCGTAAGTATGATCAGGGATACCAGGTGGCCGAGACCCGTGCTATCAGATCCTTCGCAGAGGAACTCCAACTTTATATGTGAATATCACGATACCCACGGTCATAGGACCGAAGATTGCAGACAGCTTTGAGAAGAGGTAGCCCGACTAATCAGCAAAGGGCACCTTTGAGAACTCCTTAGCGACCGAGCCAAAAATCAATTTCGGGAAAGAGAGGCAAACAGGAAAAATGAAATAGAAGAACCATGTCACGTTATTCACATGATTATTGGTGGAGTCGATGTCCCTCAGGGACCCATTTTTAAGCAAATGGAGGTATCCATTACCAGGGAAAAGTAAGCTCGGAGCTACATACCTGAAGACGCCCTTTCATTCAGCAAAGAAGACATCGATACCTTATCCCAGCCTCATAATGACGCACTGGTAATTTCTTTTCTTTTCAATAAATTTCAAATTAAATGTGTGCTAGTGGATCTAGGTAGCTCGACCAACATAATTCGGTCGAGGGTGGTAGAGAAACTCGGGTTACTCGACCTGATTGTACCCGCCTCTCGAGTCCTCAATGGATTCAACATGGTAAGCGAAAGAACGAACGGGGAAATCATCCTCCCAGTCAACGTGGCCGGCACAGTTCAGGATACCAAGTTTCATGTCACTGAAGGTGACATGAGGTACAATGCATTGCTTGGAAGGCCATGCATTCACAATATGAGGGCGGTGCCGTCAACCCTTCATCAAATGATGAAGTTTCCTACTAAGGATGGAGTAAAAATATTATACGGAGAGGATCACACATCTAAGGAAATATTCACAGTGCACAATGAGGCACCGACACCTTCTACATTGAAGGAGCCAAAAAATAAGCAAACAACCGAGTAACAATCACGAACCACATCCTCATAGGAACAAAGGACTGTGCTGCATCCTCGGAACGAATAAAAAAAGCATATAAAGGCTAGAACGCCATCACAACTAAGGTACAACCCTCTCCCTTTTTCTTTCACACTTTACGTTAACCTGGGTGCAGGTGATCGATTGAAAGGAGTCGAAGAACCCCCCAGCTCGAAGGCCTTACTGGCGAGGTTTTTAGCAAGGCAACATCCATATTCTACCTAAGGAGAACTCACGAGTATTCAAGGCTTCTCTTCGATCAACCTCGAATACTGAGGGGTATCCCCCCAAGAGATCACTGAAATATTCCAAAGCGGGTCTCGTACCTACCTAAGGTGTAAGAGCCCAAGTCGCCAGCTACCTTAAAGTTTGTACCGACCTAAAACGTAAGAGCCCAAGTTGCCAGCTACCTTAAAAGTCGTACCAACCTAAAGTATAAGAGACCAAGTCGCCAGATAGTTGTATCGACCTCACACGTAAGAGCCCAAGTCACCAGCTATACGTCATACCGAACCATAGCACCTTAGGGCCGACTTGAAAACCTGAGGGCCATTGAGCTCGAGTTGTAACCCGACTTGGTGACTCGGCCCAAAACGGCTAACCAAAGCGCCTCAGGTGCAAAAAAGCGTAAAAGCCCAAGTCGCCTGCTACATAAATGTCGTATCGGCCTTACGCGTAAGAGCCCTAGTCACCAGCTATAGGTCATACCGACCCCAAGCGTCTTAGGGATGATTTGAAAACTTGAGGGACGTTGATCTCGAGTCGAAACCCGACTCGGAGACTAAGCCCGAAATGGTTAACCAAAGCGCCTCAGGGCCAAAAAAGCGTAAGAGCCCAAGTCGCCCGCTACATTAAAAGTCGTATCGACCTTACACGTAAGAGCCCAAGTTGCCAGCTACCTTAAAGGTCGTACCAACCTAAAGTATAAGAGACCAAGTCGCCAGATAGTTGTATCGACCTCACATGTAAGAGCTCAAGTCACAAGCTATACGTCATACCGAACCATAGCACCTTATGGCTGATTTGAAAACCTGAGGGCCATCGAGCTCGAGTTGTAACCCGACTTGGTGACTCGGCCCAAAATGGCTAACCAAATCGCCTCAGGTCCAAAAAAGCGCAAAAGCCCAAGTCGCCTGCTACATAAATGTCGTATCGGCCTTACGCGTAAGAGCCCTAGTCGCCAGCTATAGGTCATACCGACCCCAAGCGCCTTAGGGATGATTTGAAAACTTGAGGGACATTGAGCTCGAGTCAAAACCCGACTCGGAGATAGCCCGAAATGGTTAACCAAAGCGCCTCAGGGCCAAAAAAGCGTAAGAGCCCAAGTCGCCCGCTACATTAAAAGTCGTATCGACCTTACACGTAAGAGCCCAAGTTGCCAGCTACAGGTCATACCGACCCCATGCGCCTAAGGGGCGATTTGAAAACCTGAGGGCCGTTGAGCTTGAGTCGAGACTCGACTCAGAGACTAAGCCCAAAATGGTTAACAAAAGTGCCTTAGGGATAAAAAGGCGTAAGAGTGCAAGTCGCCCGCTACATGAAAAGTCATATCGACCTTACGCGTAAGAACCCAAGTCGCCAGCTACAGGTCATACCGACCCAAAGCACCTCAGGTTCGATTTGAAAACCTGAGGGCCGTTGGGCTCGAGTCGAAACCCAACTCGGAGACTAAGCTCGATACGGTTAACTAAAGCACCTCAGGGCCAAATGCGTAAGAGCCCAAGTTTCCAGCTACACCGGAGGTCGTACCGACCTAAAGCGTAAGAGCCCTAGTCTCCAGCTTAAAAAACCTCAGGGCCAATTTATGATCCCAAGGGTTTCATCTCAAAGTCCAATTTATCGGGCTAACTATCGACAAGTAAATCAAACCAAAGAATCTTTCAAATATATATGTACATTATAAATACATATTTACAAAACTACCACATTAGTCTTATGAAAAAAACAAAGCAAAAAAATGTAGTCTACTAACGGGACCAGCTCCCTCAAAGGCCCCTCGGAATAGCTCCCACGATGGCCTTCAAATATCAACGTCAACTCAAAAAGAAAGGAAAAACTTGGCGTCGATCTCGTCCGCCTCGACCTGCTTTATCTCTTCCGAGAGGTAAAAGACCCTAGCATATATCTCTTCGAGGGTCTCCCTCCGAGACGTGCATCAGGCTACTCATTGCCTCTCCTCTCTCTGTTGAAAGCTCCTCTAAGCTCGGCCCGAGCATCGGCAACATCTTTCAAATAAACAGACACCTTCTTATCGGCCTTCGCTCGAACTTCTTCAACTTCAGCCTAAGCGTCCATGACCTCGACCTTCATATTTAGAAGATCAGTCTCGAGCTTGGAAATCCTGATCGAATCAATTAATCTATCTACTCGGGCATTATGAAGTTTTATCTCGAGGGCATCAGCCTTGGCCAAAATATTCCTTTGGGCCGCAACATGTGCGCTTATCTGCGCCTTCAACACTTGGCATTCAGAACTAACTTGCCCGACTTCTCCTCAAAGGCGCTCCAACGCTTCTGTCTTTCCCTGCATCTGAAGCACCTAGTTCCCAAAAGCAAGAAAGGAAGCACTAACTCTTTAGGTTAAGGGTTACCTGACGCTCAAGATTGCCTTCACAATTCCGACTCCAATGCATCTCCACCCGAAGGTGTATCAACTCTTTTGTCTTCTTATTGCAAAGAAGCTTGAGAGATTTTTCCTTACCCAAAGCTTCCCGCAACTGGGTCTCACAGCGAAGCAGCTTGAACTTGAGTTTGTCAAAAACCTACAAAAGAGAAACTTCAGTTCGAAGAATGAAGATTCATAGCTAAAAGCCAGCAAGGCCAATCAAAACTCACCTCGAAACCGAGCCGCTGAGCCTCCTTAAAAGTTGAACATGGATCTACTGGCCTGGCATTTTTAGCCCCAGTTGAACCGCTCTCAATATGGTTATGCCCACTCGAAACCTCACTTGGTACGGGCGGCCCCTGCTCCTGAGTATCCCTAAAAGTACCTTTAGGGCAGAAGTAGATGACGGTGGAGGAGTCATGCTCTTTCTCTCTCGGGGAACCTCTTCTTCGAAATTAGAGATCTCAGGCCTGATAGAATCAGAAGCCTCGAAAGGTCTCCCAGTTAGAGCCGTAGGCAAAGAATCATCCTCACGAGGAGAGCTGATGTCCGCAAAATGACAGACGTATATAAATATCTCCTCAGCAATGGCATCTCCTTTATGTCTCTGAGAAAGCCCCGCCTCATTGAGAATGTCCTCATCTATAGAGGATCTTTTTCACTTATTGTCCTTCCTCGTGCCTTCCCTCTCCTCGAAGGGGCACGGTCTAATTTTTGAAAAACCACCAACACATGCGGTGGCAGAGTTAGTACACACAAAAAGAAACGTTCATCAAACGGGATACCGCACGGCTCATACCGTGGTGCTTTGCTTCCCATCTTCCCTTCGAGAGATCACGCCACCTGTGTTCGTCATATGTTGAAGAAGCTTCCAACCTCTGAGTCCAGTCCGCAAGATCAGGGACCTCCCCTAGCACCCACGAGACCGCTGGTAAAGAGAGAAAGAAACCCTTTTATAAATCGATAAGAACAAAAGACACTAAGGTACGACATGTCACTTATGGTTAAAGTTCCATTTTTTGGGAAATGGAAGTAACTCCACTGGAATGATATCTGTTACGCCCCGCAATATTACGTCGATATTACATCCCACATTATTATAGTACGATGATTTTAAGCCTTGTAGTACTACATTACGATGATGTTGCGCTTCGTAGTATTAAATTATGACGATGGTTCACCATGTAGTATTGTACATTGAATTTGCCATAAGGTAATTGACATCAGTCCAAGGAAAAGATTATTTGGAGATTATAAGAATTTTGCTATTTCACAAGTGATAAGTAAATTCGTGAACGTGAGAGGGGGAGAAAGTCAAAGAAAATGAATTTTTGTCCAAGTTTGGCATGTTGGGATAAAATACGGCCCAAGCTAAAATACTCGGCATTTATGGATTAGTGTCGTACGAGGTACTATATAACCATGATAATAAGGTGTATAAAGTGATTAGTATTTTAAGTAATTTGAAATAATTTTCAATTAAGTGGATAAGAATATTTTTGGGACTGCCACATGGCATTAAACCTATCCAAGTGGCAGGAATGTGCATGATGAGTCAAAAGACTCAAGTTGTCACGTAAGGGTCTTTTGGATAACCCTTTGTTGGTGTCTTATTTTGGAGTGTAAATCAGCAGCCCCTCCAAGCTTGGAATATTACCAACCTCAACAAATTCTAGCTCAGGACATAAATAAATGGGAATTCAAGTATTGAAGATCAAATTGATATTATGTTGCGCTCCATATAACAAATTCGATGAGCTTCAGTAAGTCTTAACCTAGTGTCCTCATGTCCCTTATTTGTTAATTTTATTTTTGAATCTTAGAACTGGAAATGCAGAATATGAGAAAAGAGAGTACCAAATATTCTCTCACTCAAACGCAAACTGATTAAACAACATAAAACATACAAAGGCCGAAAGAAGGAAAGAGTAAGATAAATGATTTGAACAGAACCGCAGTACAACAACATGAATATCATAAGGATTTTTCCCTACGTCGATCTGTCGTTACATGTCTTGTTGCAATCAACATATGTTGGAGGGATTGTCTAGAGAATCGATTAAGCTATGTTAAGGCTATCATTCTTTCTTTTGGCATGATCCATGTGATACGAACGAAACATGCAAATGCATAAATTCCATAAATGAATCTATTCATAGAAGTATTAGAGATATCTATGTTCTTGAATTTCCATGTGTCATAATATTTTATCATCTGTTCATGGGTCTCAGAAAAATATGAAAGTTGAAAAGAGTTTACTTTATGATATTACTCAAAGGCAAAATGGCCTTATGAAGCTCCGAATGATTTTATTAATGTACTTTTCATGCATTGCATTCATGTGCATTAACCCATGACCAGATGGTGTTATATATGCATATATATGTAAATATATGTATATGGGATATGGGAAAAGATTCCGGCGTTATATATGCACCACCACCTGATCAGCTGGTATATGATGATGATGTTGCCCACAGTGGCTGAAATATGATTCAAACGGTGTTATATACACATATATATGTATGTATATTCAAACGATATTATATATGGGTATATATGTATGTATATATATGTATATGGGATATGGGAAAGGTTATGGCGTTATATACGCACCACCACCTGATCAGCTGGTATACGATGATGATTTTGCCCACAATGGTCGATATGATATGATGGGATGCCCTCAGAGGTTGACGATGTTATGAAACATATACATATGCACGACATGACATTCATACGCATATGCATGATGTTAAAAGTGGTTTATTATTTACAGAGTTATCTAGAAATAAAGGTTGAGTCAATTACTCTATATCTCTTCCATGTCTCTTATGTATTTATTTATGTGCCTTACATACTCGGTACATTATTCGTACTGACGTTCCTTTTGCCTTGAGACGTTGCGTTTCATGCCCGCAGGTCTTGATGGATAGGTAGAGATCCCTCTAAGTAGGCTATCAGCTCAGCGGAACAGGTTGGTGCACTCTATTTGCTTCGGAGTTGCTTGTTTGGTTAGTATGATGTAGACGTGTATTGTTTGGTATAGCGGGACTCTGTCCCGACCTTTATGAAATTTATGTACTCTTAGAGGCTTGTAGACATATGTCGTGTATATAACGGATTGTATGGCCTTGTCAGCCTATATTTTGAGTTTATAAATGATTATGTTGGCCTATTAGGCTCGTATGTCACGTGCATATGATGATGTAATAAGAAAGATACGTTACATTGGTGCTCGGTTGAGTAAGGTACGGGATGCCCATCGAGGCCCATCAGTTTGGGTCGTGACAATATCAACGGTCCTCACTCGAACAAATCGACTGATTCATCTTCCGTTTCGGTCCTCATCATCGCTGGCAACGAAGGGCCTATTGGACCGTCGTCATAACACAATCAGGCCTCGACAATGTTGAGGCCGATATAATCTAATAAGGTGGATGAGGGTAAATTTGAGCTAAGCCGTTTCGGTAAAATAAATTATCATCACCACTATCCGCTAAAAGGACGGTGAATCTATGCCAGGGTGACTCGGTAACTTTTGCAGAATTCGAGCACAAGACGGTTTAGGGGGACTAATGTAAATGGGTACGTATACACGGTCAAGAATCCCTCTACATAAGTCATGACGTTCTCTTCTCGAGAGGGCATCTGCAGCATCACATTTTCCCCGAGCCACAGTCTCTCCTCACGACCACGAGGTGGTTTTCTTCTATCGATCGGACGAACCTCGAAGCATACTCTCAATGGAATGGGGCATCGAAGGGTTTCTCTAATGCAAAGTCTTTCTTCAGAGCGAAGAAGTACGAGGTCAGCTCACCATACGCTGGCGGTGTAGCACCGGCCAAACTAGGAGATGAGGAAGAACTTCCCTCTTCTTTGTGAATAGATTCGGGCACGACAACCATAAGTACTCAAGCAGATATAAATAGGAAGGAATGAAAGTAGTTTTCGCAAATATCGGAAAGGGATGAGAAAGTTGAAAGGAAAGTTGAGTTTTTGCAAAGGTTCAAGAGTTAGAATGAAGAAGAAGCAAGAACATATATAGAGTGAAAGGTGGCTAACCAACTACTTTGAAGGCCATTCAATTTCAGACAAAGTCGTCAGAATGTTTGGGGAGGTGTACCGGTGGGGCCATCTCGGTCACTTCACGATCACGTCACATAAATGATACTGTCTTGCGGCATTCGAGGGATCGAAGCTTACATGCCGACCTAGCCCCAAGAAGGTGTCTGATCTCGAGGGCATCTACTGTTGCAAGTGAGAGTTTCGAGGAGCTAAGAATCGAAGCATAAAGGTTAATTGTTGCATAAGTATTACGAGATAAAGTTTGTGCGATATGTGACAAAAGATATTCTATTTCAAAAAATATATTTACAGAGGTGTTTTTTATAAAAGTTCCCCGAAGGGTCTCATATACAGAAAAAGGAAAAAGCAAAAAATGAGGAAAATCTACTCTTCGCATTCGCTACTGTCCGAGCCGCTTTCAAGGCCCTCATCCGATGCACTTGGCATTATCAATTCTTCTTCCAGGGCCCTGGCCTCTTCGATCACGACAGAGAGATCGACACACTTGGCGCTTAGTTCCTCGAGGGCTTGCCTCTTGGCTTGTGCAAGGGCATAAGCAACTGCCCGAGCCAGCTTCAGTTTTGCCTTCTCGGATATCTCCCTGGACCGATCGTTCGCAGCAACAACATCTCTCTTCTATGGGGAGACATATTCATTGGCCTGAGACTTGGCCGAAGATAGTGCAACAACCTCCTCTAGAGCACCTTGGAGAAGGTCTTGAACTGAGGATAGCTTCTCCCGCGGCGTCATTCAGCCGAGCTAGCTCTAGGATTTCAGCGTCCATTGCCGCAACCTCCTCTCGATGTCGCTCCACCAGGGCATCCTTATGCCTAATATAAAAAATAGAAAGTAGGTCAATCAATAGCAAGCATTGCAACTGAATATAAAAATGTGGGAACCGTCATACCTGCTTAGAGAAGTCGGTCCTAAGCTTCCAAGCGTTTGGATTTTTGATTTTGGATACTCCATCGAGGCCTCTTTCTTCCTTTTCTTATCTTTTGTGGTCTTCGATGCCTCTTCCTCACTAGGTGGGGGCGGCCTCATGAACACTCCTTCACCAAGGCTGGCACAAACATGTTATTTCAAAAAAAATCACCATCAAAAGTTCTTACAAAGAATGAAAAAACAATAGCAACAAGAGTGTACCATGGTTCTTAGCCTTCCATTGTGTTTTGGCCAGCTCACACCATACACATTTGTTGTATAGGAACACGGAGTCTAAACATTTAATCTACCTCAGAAGGTCCTGAATCACACCGGGAAACCAAATAGTGGCTGCAATTAGAAGAACGTCAGTCGAAAGAGAAAGAGACATCAAAGCATGCTTAATTCAGGGGTACTTACGTTTCATATTCCACTCCTCCGAGAATGGAATTCTGTCAGCGGGGATGATGTCGGATGTTCTGATTCTAACAAATTGGCTCATCCATCCCCGATCTCTATACTCATCGATGTAGGCGAGGAATGCATTGGTGGATCGATGGTGCAATTTAATAAGGCTCCCGCGGAAGAGTCGAGGGCTGTACAATCTGATCAAATGGTCGAGGGTGAAAGTTATTCCCTCGACCATGTTGGTGATATGTTGAAACATATATACAATCCTCAAAAAATAAGGTTATATCTGACCGAGTGTCACTTGGTATTGATGACAAAAATCAAGAATCATGGGGTCAATCGGTGGTGAATAAGAATCGACGGGGCCTAAGGTGAAGGGGTATGTATACACATTAAGAAATCCAGCCTTGTGCGTGACTATGCTTTCGTCAGCCGTAGGGATCTCTATTGGAACTGCCTCCCCTAGAGGCAGTCAAGTTTTAACCTCTCTATATCTGATACTACACTTATGTATCGGGCCATGGGCTCGCATCGACCCGGTGTAGAAGGGGGGTTTTTCTATTGGAAAGTCAGAAATTGTGTCAAAAGGGCCAGGGATGCATTTCTCGATGGTAGGAGGAATTTTTGACTTGCCCTTGGATGGACGTGATGTAGAAGTAGCTCCCTCCTTTTGTGGAACCGTTTTGGAAGTTTTTGCCATGAGAAATATCGAGTTTTGAAATTAGAAGAAGAAAAAACGTACACAGGTAGAAGATAAGAATGGAAAGCACTTAGTTGAAATTTGAAGGTTTGGAGAAATGAAGAAGATGCAAAACTATGAAAAGGCAAGTGATTTTCGTATTTATAGAGGCCCTTTGGGCATGCTTGAAGCGGAAAATTTAAACCTATGACGGTTCATGGGCTTCTCGAGAATTATGTTGACAGCGACCTCTACGCAGCTTTTCATGTCACGTGATTTAATGATCTCAAGAGGATGACATCATAATAGGAGTGTCGAAGAGGCAAAAGGTCAAAATCTTTCTTATCTTTTCATTCTAAGAAACGCGGGGACTATCTATATATGGCTAAAATCGGAAAGCCCAATTTTACGGTCATTTTGACGCTCAGAAGACTCGAAGGTTCAAGTCTTGGAATCGAGGGGGCATGTCAAAGGTCCTGGACCTCGATGTAGTACAAAATCGAAGGTGAACATGGAAAGGCGTAAAATTCCCAAGGGGCACGTTGTTAAAGCTGACAAAATATACAAAATAGTACAAGCCTGTACCGTGGCATTAAAAGGTTGTACCAGCCATATCTCTTTGCAATAAATACACATTTACTATGTTGGGATTCCTCCTCATATATAAAGGGGACCCTTGTCACTTTGTAAGACATATGATATTCAATACAAGAACAAGAACATCCTCTCCTCTCTAAACAAAACATTCTATACAATTGCTTCATTGATTTATTGCTTCTCATTTACTGTGTTCTTGAATTATTCTTCATTTATTACTTGTTATTGATCATAAATAGGCCGTCCTTAAGGCCTTCAACAATGTTATATTGTTATCCATAGCCCTTAGTCAAGCTTCTAAAGATCGACCTCGAGGCCTTTCTTACCACCCTCAAGACCGGTCTCTTCGTTGCCCGATTTGCGTAATCTCACTTCCCTTTGCTCTTATTTCATTTCTCTAACTGCACACTCAACATCTACTTCCAAAAAAACAAGTATAAAAGGAGATCACATATTTTTACAACCGAATAATCAAATATAATTGTAATTACCATTTTCAAGGTAAACAACTATCTCCTCTGGAGTCTTCTTCATTATCGGACCTCCAACAGCATTGTTAAATGTTCTGCGTGAGGAGGGTGTCAATCCATCCCAAAAGTATTGGTGTTGCATCTAAAGTTCAATCCTGTTGTGTTGAAAATTTCACACAATCTCTTTAAACATCTCACATGCTTCAAACTCAGTCTCAGTATCATTGTGGCAGAAGTTATGGATTTCTCTTCTAAACTTGCATGTCTTAGCTGAGGAGAAATATTTAGAGAGAAATTTTGAGGTCATCTCATCCCATGTTCTTACTGATCCTTGGGGAAATCTTCGAAGACATTTATTTCCATCATATTTCAGAGTGACGGGGAATGTCCTTAAGTACAGTGCATCTTCTGACACACCATTGTATTGACAGGTGTTCATGATCACCTAGAAGTCCATTAGATGATTGTTTGGATCTTCGTTTATCTTTCCTCTGAAGACACATTTGTTTTGGAGGGTTTGAAGTAACCCTTTCCTCAGCTCAAAATTATTGGATGCTACTGGATGTGGTCTCACACTTGATAAACCTTGGTTGTACACCGGTCTATCATAATCAGCAAGTGGTCTCTGTTGGTCGGGTGCTATGTTTCCAAACAGGTCTATACCCAACCGCTGATTCTGAGCCATTCTTCGAGCTCTCTCCTCCTCATAAGTAATTTATGCATCTTCGAGTGTTGCTTCTTCAACATCTATTGCAGCTTTCTCTCCGAGTTGGCTGTCTCTCTCGCAACCAAATTAACATTATCATCATCTCCCATAATCTTTTCTTCGGTTGAGGATTTCCCAACTGTTTCTGTATTCTCAGAGAAATTTCTTTTCTTCCTCAACTGTAGCAGATGTTTCTCGATTTCTGGTTCGTATGGTTGCAATTCCTTCATAGAAGATCGAATCATGCACCAATATAACCTTTAGCCTGTGCACAGTGAAAGAACACCCAAACGTAAAAAGAGCAAAATAAAAAGACTTCCTGAATTAGCACTACAAACTATTTCGAACACTATTAATTACCAATCCCCGACAACGACACCAAAACTTGACGAGCTTGAAACACACACTAAATATGCTCGATAGTAAAATATAATATCATATCCGCATGGATAGGAGTTAAATAGTATTTTCGTAGTTTATAGCTCGATTACTATCTGGGATGATCAATAGTTGAGAACTATGTGATTCAAACTAAAATTAACTAAGAATCTAAACTATTGGCCAGTGACAAACAACACAAGTAACAAGCAAGGAAGGATATAAATTGGGATAAATAAGGCTGATAGGATAGGTGCAAGATAAAGATGAACAAGTGAATAAAGATGAACAAGTGAATAAAGATGCAACAGTTAAAACATCCAAAATGATTCAATTCATAAAACTAGAGTTAATTATCCACAAATAAGTGTCAAAACACCAAATCTATCAAACCCTAAAGAGAATTACTCCATAAATATGGAGTAATTCATCACAGATGTAAAGAAAAGCATAAAACGATCCAAACTATTATCTTTCTGAGGATTGAATGATGAATTCCTTGTGCTTTCGCTTCTCCACCTTCTCTCTATCCTCCTTAGGTCTCAGATGTGTCAAAAGACCAGAAAAGTACCTTTTTCCATGTTTGTATACCAAGTAGGGTCAGGTCTAGACGAATTTCCCTTTTCCTTGCCGAAATAGGAAAAATTGCAAGCCTTTTGCTTTTCATGCATCGCACTATGCGTATCAGGGTGCGTAGCATCGGAGCTTTTTCCAGACAGATCCCAAAAACCTATTCTTTGAAATTTGCTATTTTCTGGCAGATTTTTACACTAATGCTTCGCATTGTGCGTCACCCAGTGCGCCTCACTAATTGGGAATTTGAGAAAACGCATAACATAAAAGTTGTAGCCCATTGAATTAGCTTTAAAACGCTATATTGTTGAGCCCAAACGTAGTTCTAAGAAAAAAAGTTATGTGCATTTTACTGGAAACTGCATAATATGCTTGCTTGATTCTTCATTTCATTCCACTATCACCCGTTGATCCCGAACTCGATCCCGGCTTAATTACTTGGGCTTTCACTTAGACTTCAAAGCTCTAAATCACTTTAAGTCATTCCATAATATTTACATCACTAGGAATCACTCCTACAAGGCATAAAACACAGAATTAGTGCAAAGCACTAGCAATTGAAGCTCAAACTCAATTAAAGTGGAGTAAATTAGAGTGCGATAAGCGACTAAAACATGAGATTATAGCCTACCTTCAGTTATATGTTTTGGAGCCAAGCTAGGTTCTTGCTTGTATGGTTCTTGGTCTTCCTTGTATGAGCTCATCAAGGCGCGTCAATATGATGACCCATATTTTCTTGTCCTTAAGAACACGGTGCAACACAGTGATGCTAAGGAGATTTCTATTGGAGATGATGGGGTCTTGCGGATGCTGGACAAAATTTGTGTGCCTAATGTGGATGGGTTGCGTGAGTTGATTCTTAAGGAGGTGCACAGTTCGTGGTATTTCATTCATTCTGGTGCCGCTAAGATGTATCAGTATTTTCGGCAACATTATTGGAGGAGAAGAATGAAGAAAGATATATTGGAGTATGTGGCTCGGTGTTTAAAGTGTTACATGTGAAGTACAAGCATCAGAGGCCATGCAATTTTCTTTGGAAAGTTGAGATTCTAGAGTTGAAATGGGAGCATATTACCATGGATTTTATTGTTGGGGGGTCCCACGAACCTTGAAGAAACTTGACACATTATGGGTTATTGTGGATAGTATAACTAAGTCCGCACAATTCATTCCAGTTGTGACTTCGTATTCTTCAGAGCAGCTAGCTCAAGTTTACATACGCGAGATTGTTCATCTTCATGGTATGTCGGTTATTTCCGATCGAGGTACATAGTTCGCATCATATTTCTGGAGAGTAGTGAAGGATGAGTTAGGCACATAGGTCGAGTTGAGCACGCCGTTTAACCCATAGACAAATAGGCATGTAATTTGATTGTGCTATGGATATCGGGGATTCATGTGATTAATTCTTTACGCTCACAGAGTTCACCTACAATAAGAACTACTAAATAAGTATTCATATGGATCCTTATGAGCCCTTATATGAGAGGCGGTGTCGTTCTCTAGTTTTTTTGTTTGAGCCTAGAGAGACTAGGTTGTTGGCAGTGATTTGGTTTGGGATGCCTTGGATAAAGTCAAGTTGATTCAAGATCAACTTCATACAACACTTTCTAGGGAGAAGGGTTATGCTGATCGAAGGGCTTGTGATGTATCATTTATGATAGGGGAGAGGAATTTGTTTAAAGTTTTTCACACAAAGGGTGTGACGAGATTCGGGAAGAAAGGGAAAGTTGAGTCTTAGGTATATACATCCTTTTGAGATCCCTAAGAGAGCTATTGATATGGCCTACATACTTGCATTTCCACCCAGCTTATTGATAATTTATCCTGTGTTCCATATTTCCATGCTTTGGAAGTATTATGGTGATCCATCACATGTATTAGCTTGCAGCTTACTCCAATTGGACAATGATTTGACTTATGTTGAGGAGCCAATGGTTATCCTGGACAGTCATATCCTGAAGTTGAGGTGAAAGAACATCGCTTCAGTGAAGGTTCGATGAAGGGGTCAACCGGTCGACAAGGAAACCTAGCAGACCAAGCACTACATGTGAAGTCGTTATCCTAACCTTTTTGTCACATCAAATACATTTCTATACACATTCAAGGATAAATATTTGTTTTAAGAGTGGGAGAATATAACGACCTAAATGGTTATTTGGTGTATTTGAGCCCCGTTCCCCTTTTAATATTTCACACATGACTTTGTGGTTTTATAACTTACAGGGATGGTTAGTTTCATTCCGGGAAGTTTTTTCATTTTTTTAGACCCTTTGGTTCTTGGTTTAGAAGCTTAAGTGGTAAATGTTGATCAAAATTTGACTTTTGTAAGAATAAATCCCGCAACTATCTTTTGATGGATTCCATAGGTTCGTATCGTGATTTTTGACTTGGGCGTATTCCCAGAATTGAATTCGGAGGTCCTTATGTTTATTTGAATTGTTTTGGCTAAAAGTATGCATTTTGAAGTTTAGAAGTTTCCCTATGTTTAGCCGTAGATTTACATTATGGATATCGAGTTCGGATTTTGGTTTGGGACTTTCAATAGGTCCATTTTACTATATAGAACTTGTCTTTAAAATTAGGTGTAATTTGGAGTTGGTTTGATAAGATTCAGACGGTTGGTTGTAACTGTAGTGATTCTTTAGTTTTCTTTTGAATTTCATGTGTCTTTATGTCTGATTCATGGTTCTAGATGTTCTTTTAGGGTTTTGATCACGCAAGATAGTTTGTGTGATATTTTATGACTTTTGTGAATTTTTGATTTGGAGCCCCGAGGGCTCAGGTGAGTTTTAAGACATGTTTCAGATAGGATTGAACTTATTTTGGGTTTCTGGTGTGCTTGTGATCCAGTTATCGCAATTGTGAGCAACATCCTCGCACTAGAAAAGTGAATTGTAGGGGAGCATCTATTGCAAATGCGATGCCTCACTCACTATTGGGAAGCAAGGCTAGGATAGGGTAGGTTCATGATTGTGATCAATTGGTCACATTTGCGAGAGCTGCAGACTTCGCAAATGCAAAGTCAGTGTCGCATTTGCAACATTCCTTAAGTTTGTCAAGTGCCGCAATTGTGTGTCATTTTTGCAGTTCAAAGGGTTCGCAATTCTGAAATATGCACCTAAAAAAAGGGGCTTGGAAGATGGGATTTGATATCATTTCTCTCATTTTAGAACCCTAGACTCAGTAAGAGGCTATTTGGAGAGGGGATTTTCACATATAACCATTTGATAAGTGATTTTGATCAATTTTCAATTTTTACGTGATCATATATGATATTTAACATAAACTTTGTGAGAATCTAAGAGAAAGTTCGGGGATTTTTGTCAATGTTTTAAAAAATGAAAATTTAGGATCTGAGAGTCGAACTAGACTCGGATTTGAAAACAAAACCCATGTATGGACTTATGGGCTTATGGGTAGTCGAGATCTATCCTTGGACTCGGGCTTTGATGGGGTTGTTGCGAGGTTGAAATTGAAAATTTAGGATTTGAGAGTCGAACTGGACTCGGATTTGAAAACAAAACACATATATGGACTCGTGGGCTTTTGTGTTGTCGAGATCTATCCTTGGACGGGCTTTGACTGGGCGGGCCCGCGGTTGAATTTTTGGATAATGTATAAATATCATAGCTTTATTAATGCTGATTTGTTTTTCTTGCATTGTTTGATGATACTGAGTCATTTTTTGGTTAGATTTGAGACTTGTGGAGGCGAATTCTAAGGGAAAGCTACTTTAGAGAGTTAATTTTGACTAATTGAGGTAAGTATGTTGCCTAACTTTGTGTGGCTGAAACTAACCGCTAGGATTGGGTTTGATTGTACTATTTGAATTATGTGGAAGACGTGTACATGAGGTGACGAGTGTATACACGGTCTTATATGTGAATAATTGACTGGTTTAGACTCGTAGGTTACTTATAGGCATTTAATTGAAGTTGTTATTATTTTTTCTATCTTTTGTTGTCAAGTTTATTATTGCATGCTCTAACTTAAGTTGTTATTAGATGTTATAGTTTCCATTGTCGAGGTTTCCCTTATACGCATTTACTTGTAGTTGTTGTTACATGCTATTCTTTCCATTGTTGAGCTACTCTCGTTCATTTAGTCGTAGTTCTTATTTCATGATATCTCTTTCATTGTTAAGCTTATATTATGAATTAGAATTTGAATATGACGGTTCATGGAAGTACCTTCACTGTTGAGTTATTAATGTGGTAGTTTTTGAGACCTATTAACACGTTTGTTGTTGGAATTTTGTTATTGGAATACCTTTGTTGAGTTATTTCTCGTTCATTTAGTTGTTAATGAGACTCTTGTATGTATTATGGTTGAGCGTTGGCTATGTGTTGTGGTAACATTGGCATTGTTGATGCACATGAGGTGGTGTAAGGATAGGGGTTGATGAGCATGCAGTGCGATAAGGTGAGATTTATACGCGTGTTGCTAGTAAGGGAATTACTTGAAGCTACACGGTAAATTACGCGGCTAACAAGCTTGTAGCTATTTCGAAAAAATATTTTTACAATAAATGCAAGGCTCACACGAAGATATACAGAGGATTGTGATTGTGATTTTTGAAGGGGGAATATGAGGTGTTGTACCTCAGTTATGATTCTTGTTGTATTTTTATGTTGAAAATGCTTGTAGATTTGAATGGTTATTGTCTTTCCATCATTTATTTTACTTCTATTTTGAGTCTATTTGATTACTTGTTGTTCTTTTCATATGTTCATTCTTTTTTTGTCTGTTATTGACCTCCCTTACTCTTATGCGCCTAGGATAACAAAAATTCCATCACACCTAGAAATGTTGCAAGTCGCCCGACACAATGTACTTACACCATCTTCGTTCAGGAGCTTATGGAAATATGTCTGCCATCTACGTCTAATCCAAGCCTCTTCCGTCAAAACTCTACCTTCCTCATCTTTGATACACTTAACTTGATCCAGATCATGGTCCTTCCTCTCTCTAACCTTGGCTATCCTGTATAGCATCTTGTCCCCAACTTTGGCCCAAAACTCTTCATACAAATGCCCAAATGCCGCAGTCTTAGCTATAGCAAGCCATAGTTTTTTTTTCCATTTGGTTGTTTCTTCCTTGTTGTTGATACTGGAAAGACTTAGCTGGTTAGTAGTGAGAGGACCGCTAACTTTGCCTCCTTCGTAGCCTTCTTATACCCCTCCCTGTTCATCCTTTTTGCCTCATCGTCCACGTTCTCTATAAGCATTAAGTACGCTGCTTGCTTAGATTCCACTTTCTCCTGTACCTCCTCACTCAACCACCAGTAACCTTTGTAGCCACTAGAAAAACCTTTCGAGACTCCTAACACTTCTCTCGCAGTAACTCTAATACACTCCACTATCGTGGTCAAAATACAACTCGCGTGCCCACTGCTCCCCTAGGCTTCCATAGCCAACAACTCCCCCCCCCCAACTCCTGCACTTTGTCACTAGTCAAATCACCCCAATTGTTCCCGAGTCGTACGATTCTCGCTTTGTATAACCTTGCAATACCTGCACATAATCCTATCACACTTTCAGAGGAGTAGATAATCAATTTGAGTCTTGGCTAACAAACTCAGAATATTAGAAAGTCAAAGGCTTTAGCATAGTCTAACAACAAACTACCGCCGCCTTCCTAACTCCAAAGCCAAAGCTTCCATGCACATCGTCGTAGCCCCTAGATGTCGCCCCAATGTGACCATTGAAGTCACCTCCTATGAATAACTTCTCAGTTAGCGAACTTCCATGTACCAACCCGTCAAATTCTTCCTAGAAGCTCCTCTTAATCTCCTCATCCAAACCCACTCGAAGGGCAAAAACACTAATCACATTTAAAGTAGACACTCCCACAACCAGCTTAATAGCCATCATCATGTCGTTTACCCTCCTAACTTCTACCTCTAGCTCCCTAAGATCCCTGTCAACCAAGATACCTACCACATTCATAGCCCTCTCGTGTCCTAAGACCCATAATTTAACAACATTAGCATTTCGAGCTTTCAAACCGACCTATCTAGTCTCCCAGGCACAAACTATGTTGATATTCCTCTTATGGAGGATCTTCGCTAACTCTATAGACTTCCCTGTCAAAGTTGCTATTTTCCAAGACCCCACTTTCAGCCTAGAGACTCCCTTGCCACTTTTGCCTCCCGCCCTCCCCAACCCACCTTGAGTACATAACCTTATTCCACCATCACTCATCATAGCCACTATAATCTACGGAAGATTATGCTAGAATTGTCGCTAAAAGAGACAAAGGATTAAAGTAACGGAGGCTGGTCAAACACTTACAACTCTAACCAATAGAAATGTGTATAGATAAGACAAATAGGTAAGCAAGAATTAAACTCCTGATAACAATAGATATCTAAAAGAAGGTCAACAGAACAACTACTATGAAATCAAATTAAAGTTTAGAAATCCCTAAACAACTATTAGAAAAAAAATACCCAGGCATATGCACTAAATAATTATAAGCAATCAAGAATTAGGCTTAAACTAACGCAAACTAATTGAATACTAAAAAATACTAAATAATCTGAAAGATAAAACTGATTCTGAAAGTTTAATTAAACCTTAAAACTAAAAGTTGAAACTGAAAATTGTGTATGTATCTGATAATTGAAATAAAAGTTTAAAAGTGAGTTAAAATCTATATATGAAAGTGAAGATGAAAACTGAGTTGTTTTTAAAGAACTAACTATTCTTAAGATTACGCACATAGTGACCATGCGTACATGCACATCTGGGAACACTCACATGAGAGTGTTGATGTATCTCCCCAACAAGTAAGGGCATTTGCAAGTGTGAGATAGTTTTCCCATAGTGGCCTCTAGTGGCACTCACACTCCGGGAGGTTGGCCACTTTCCTTTCTTATTAATCTAAATCTGCACGTGTTAGTAATTACAACTACGGGATAGCTAGACCTGGCCACCGTGTCGCTCAGACCGAAGCTTATTGGATACTTCTTGTTTTTTAATCTGAATCTGAGTTAGAAGTCTAAACAATGGCAACCAATTGCACTTAATAAAGTAGTTTCAACGAACCACAAAAATTCAATCATTTTCTTTTCTTAATCTTAACTCAAGGCTTGAGCAGCACAAGCAACTTCACATAAGAAAATATTTGCATATAAGCAAAAATCTGCAACAAGTCATACTATCTAATCTTTTTATTCCACAGAGGCCTTCAATTGTATATAATGTTTATTCTCAAAAAATAAGGCAAATAATTAGCAATTTAATATGCAGATTCTAATTTAGCCCTTGACTCAGGGAAGACACCTCAAAGATCCCTCTTTTCTATTAGCTTTCAATGTGCCAACCACAAACAATCATAATAATCTACATCACATAACTGAATTAATGTTGGTCCTGCCCCGAAAGAAATCAATTTTCCCCAATTTAAACTTTGGCTAAAAGCCCCTTACTCCAAATCTTTGATTCCTGTGTTTTGTATAAAATCTTGTTCTTTTGGTGTTTTTAACATTAATTTGTTGTTCATAATTTTTAGTCGTTTATATTATTGGATGATAGAGTAAGAGATCACATTAAAATTCAAAAACCCTATATTTTCCCTTGTTGCAGGTTCAAGAAGGTGTTACTTGGAATTTAGGGATTTGCAAAGAGATTTGATGTTAGGAACATGATTATACAATGAAATTCTATTTATTTTCCCATGAATTACTCACCTTTGAGTATGATAGTTTGCCCAACTTCTTGTCGATTATGCAAGAGAAGATTCAATGCACAAAACTCTATAACAAGAGCCTTTCCCAATATCTAAAATATATACCTACATGTGACGTGTGGCGGTGTTGGAGCATAATACATCTATTTTTTGCACTTGACATAATTCAGGTCATATGGTGGTATCTATTTGTAACAATATGATCGGTCATTTTAAGCATTTGCACGTTGCTCGGCTGTTTGAGGGCGTGAGTCACTCCATATGAAGTATTATGACTTCTGTGTGTCGTTAGTTTCTGTTTTTGGGTGATTCAAAATTAGTTCGGAATAATGAACTTCATGTTAAAATCTTTAAGTTGGAAGAGTTGACCAAGTTTTAATTTTTAGTATATGCCCTCGGATCTGGGTTTTGATAGTTTTGTTAGGTCTGGATGGTTATTTATGACTCGGGCATATGCGCGGATTTGCATTTAGGTGTTTCTAGAAGGTTTCAACACTATTTTGGGGAAAGTTATACTCATAAGTTTGACGGGGAGTTGACTTTGATGATATTGTATTTGGCTTGTGGTTTCAAGAATTGGAATAGCTTCTTTATGTCATTTGGGACTTATAGAAATTTGAGTTTGTTACGGGTTGTTTTGATATGGTCTGGCATGAGTTTTGGAAGTTAAAAGTTCAAAAGTTCCTCAAGTTTGATTTGAGGTGTCCTTCATAGTTTTTATGTTTTTATGTGTGATTTAAGGCTTCGAGCAAGTCTTGTGTTATATTATGGGACTTACTGGTATACTCGTATGGGGTACCGAGGGGCTCGGAAAGTTTCAGACAAGGTTCAGATCATTATGGATCATTTTGGCTAGGTTGGTTTGGTAAGGGTTCTAGTGTGACCGCACCGGTGGAGCTATGAGCGCACGTGTAACGACCCGACCGGTCGTTTTAATTTTTAGGTCCTCGTTCCCCTAATTAAGACTCCTCATATGTGCTTTTTACTGTTTTATGACTTGCGGGGATGGTTGGCTCGGGTTTGGAAAGGCTCAGATTGAAATTAGAACCCATAGTTTCTTAATGATGGCTTTAAAATGGTTAAGTTTGGCTTGAGTCTACATTTTCTATAAATGACCTCGGAATCGTGATTTGGTGTTCCCAATAGGTTCATATGATGACTTTGAATTTGGGCGTGTATTTGGATCGGGTTTTGGATGACCGAGAGCGTTTCGACGCTTATTATTGAAAGTTTGCGCATTGAAGGTTTTCCATGTTCTTTATGTTTTGTTTGGAGTAGACTTTGGCATTATCGAGGTCCGTTTGAGATTTCTAGAATATGAATAGGTCCGTATGGTGATGACTTGCAAACAAAACTTGGCATCGCTCAGAGTTGATTTGATCAAAGTCGGACGCACGTAAGTGTTTATAGATGTTTTTGAGTTTCATAATTTGATTCATGCATTTTGGCATCTGAGTCGTATTTATAGATGTTATTTTGGTGTTTCGATCGCACGAGCGAGTCCGTATTATGTTGTTGGATGTGTAAGTGTAATTGGACAGCGAACCGGGGGTCCCGGATGCAAAACAGATTGGAATCAGACTCGAAATTGTACTTGGGGGAGCTGCTGGTGCTCCAGTTTTGGTGAGTTTTCACCTGCGTGGTTTTGGCCGCAGGTGTGATGTCGTAGAAGTGGACCATCGACCGCAGAAGAGGCCTAGAGTAGGTTGTCCAGTTGTCGCAAAAGTGGAGGGTTTACCGCACCTGCAAGCTCGCAGGTGCGAGGAAGATGGTCGCATGTGCATTCTAGGCCAAGGAGGCTTGTGTTCGTAGGAGCGAACGAATCCACACAAGAGAGCTTGGACAAGCTGGCGAGGCCTGCACCTGCGATTGATTTTCCACAGGTGCGACCCAAGGCCCGCAATAGCGAAAATTGCTGGGCAGTGAGGCCTTTTAATCCAAGACTTATGCCATTTTTACTCACAATTCGTTTAGTCTTGGATGATTTTGAGCGCATGTTAGAGGGGAAATTTCATCAACATTCTAAGGTAAGTGACTCCCACTCATTTTCAAGTTAATTATGTGGATTTTAGGTAGATTAACCATGGGAAATTGTGAACCCAGAAAAGGTCTGCGGGCTGCCTATCGCCCTCAGAGTAAACTAGGCCATCCCATTTCCCAAGGCCATCTTTCGCAGTCATTTTGTGAAACGCTGAATCTTTATGCGGTCGCATATCTACTCCCAAAGCTTCATTTATGGGTTTTTAAACCCGACCCTATTCTATTAAAACGCATACCATAGACCATTTTGAGCATTTTTCTGATATTTTAAGCGTGAGAGATAGAGTTCTAAGAGTGGGAGAATAACTTTCACACTAATATCCAACATTTCTTACTCAATCCTTGAAGATTATGAAGAAGGTCCTCATATTGAAGGTATGAATATGTTCCCTAGCTTTTAATTTTGAAAATTTAGTATAAAAAAAGATAATTATAAAGAAAATTATTGGGTGTAGGAGTGGATATCTTTCATGCATGTGTTCTTAAAGTAGGTAGAATAATTGTGGGCGAAAGGTAGTAAAGAATGGGGTGTGTTATGGTAAAGCCTTACATAAAAATGGCCTTAAATCCTTAAAGCAGACATGGTGGTTGATAAAATGCTCAAATGAGCTAAAGCCATGATTATTTCCCTAATTTTAGTTCAATTTATTAAATTACTAAAATAGATTGGTGTTTCTAAGATTCCAGGAACATTTTAGAGTGCAAGGGAGCTCAATCGAGGTATGTTGGCTAAACCCTCTTCTTCTTAGAATCGAATCCCCCCGGTGTTCGTGTAATTGGTGTAAGTCCCCAAATTCATCATTATAGAATTGGTTGTTCCTAATTTGCTCTATTGACAGATATATGTTTAATATTTATTCTAAATGCTTTGCCATGTCATCTTGCCTTGTGAGGTTGTGTTCAAAATGTTTAATATGTACTAGAAATGCTAAGGCCTCATGTCAACAATAAAATAAAGGTTGTTATGCCGAATTATGTGAAAAGCCTCTATATGGTTAGGATTCACAAGTTGTCCCATATGTGCACTAATGCCTTCTATGGATCATAAGTGAGTGGGGTAGATAGTGTCTAACATGCTTGCTTGACCGGGTCCACTCGGTTGAGTGCCGGTCGCGCTCCGCGAGGATTGGGAGTAATAAACTTAGTATTAGAGACTAATGTTTTAAAGTGTCCTAGGACGTCTCGGAGTCATGTCTAGTAAATTCCTTCCTATCAATATGTTCTTGACCACATCTATAAGTTGGAGGCCACTTGGACAATTTGGAACAATACCCTTCTTTGATATTCTTGATCGTGCAATGAAACTGATTGTGCAACTGTTCCTCCTCTAACTCGTGCATTCATTAACTTTCAGTATATGGCACATAATAATAGAGCAAGAACTGGCCAAGCAGCCAATGCTACCTTAGAAGTGGTAGTTAACCCTTTGTTAGATGATGCGGGTGATTACCCGAGGGGTGAGGCTAATCCCCAGACTGCTTTATTGCATGATTCCACTACACCTGACCAGAAAACATCGGTTCCTACACCTACTGAGGGTGTGATGGTTCCTCCACCTGATATTTCGGTTCCACCTCCAGGCCCAACATCCAGTTCTGGTATTTCACATAGGGATCTTAGGGGAGATATCAACATTCTGGAAAATATAGTGTCTTCTATGGCCTAAAGATTGAATGTTTCTCCCACACTTTCTAACCAACAAGAGGATTCTACTGCTTCTAGGGTGAACAAGTTTCTACAGTTGGATCCTCTGGTATTCACTGATGCTAATCCCGAGGAGGACCCACAGGACATCATAGATGAGAAGCATAAGACTCTCCAGGTTATGAGCGCTACTGAGAGTGAGGGAGTGGAGTTGGACGCCTATCACTTGAAGGGGGTGGGATATTCTTGGTTTGAGCTATGGGAGGACTCTCCGGAGGAGAGGAGCCCTCCTACGAGGTGGAGAGAGTTTGCTAATGCCGTTATGGACCATTTCTTGCCTACCGAGACTAAGGCAGCTAGTGCCGCAGAGTTTGAGAATCTTAAGCACGGGAGTAAGAGTGGGTGGGAGTATCATATGGAGTTCAAACGTCTGTCAAATATGCTATTCACATGTTACAAACTATGGAGGCTAGAGTAAGCCATTTTGTGCACGGCCTTAGCCCCTTGGTTATCAATGAGGCTGCTACGGCTACCATAAATTCAGATATGAATTATGGGAAGATGGTGGCAATTGCCAAAGCTACAGAGAACCGTAAGCTGAAGAATATATTGGAGCGAGCGGGTACCAGCAAGACCTAGTCCGCGAGAAACTTTGGGGAGTTATTTGGTGGGGGAAGATCAGCTTTTAGAGAAGGGTCATCAGGGCCATCCCAGTCTTATGCTCAGTCTTCCGCTAGTGCTCTGCCAGCGGCGAGCGGGGTACAGTCAGCAGCATGGGAGTCGTTACAGGCCTAATCAGGGTTGCATGATGCCCACCAGCATGGCAAATTATGAGGGAGATTCTAGCAGCAACGGAGGCCCCCATGACCCAATTGTTGTAAGATGCATTTGGGAGTCTGCTACCAGGATATGACGATATGTTACGGGTGCGAAATGAGTGGTCATATTCAGAGGGAGTGTCATTCATTACGCCAGGGTGTGGGCAGGGGCACATCACAGCCGTCCAGTCCTGTAGCTGCTACATCTGCAGCAGCCCCTCTAGCTCGAGGAACTCCAGCACCAGCAGGGCGTGGGGAAGTTAGGGATGGTGTGTAGATTTAAGGAGGACCCATCCAATTCTATGTTATTAGTGGTCGCCAGAGTGTAGAGGATTCTCAAGATATTGCCACATGTATATTGAGTGTCCGATCTCATGGCGTATATGCTCTTATTGATCCCGGTTCCACCTTGTCCTTTGTTACCCCTTATGTTGCTATGGTATTTTGGATAGAACCAGAATAACTTAATTACTCGTTTTCTGTATCTACTCTAGTTGGCGGGTCTATTGTGGTCGCACGAGTTTATAGGGGTTGTATTGTCATGGTACGTGGACGGGACACCGTGGCCGATGTCATTAAATGGGGGATGGTTGATTTTGATGTAATTATGGGGATGGATTGGCTTTATTTGTTACACCACATGTTTTCCTACATGAGAGTATGTCGTAAGTCAATTGATGTAAGCTCTAAAATAATATAATAATTGAAATCACATAAAGTAAGTTAATAATATTAACTTGGAGGTTACAAATACTTAAGATCATGGACTACAACTACAAAGAGGGTTGGAAGGCGTAGAAGCTAAACCAATTGAAGAAAATATGTTTCGCCGAATGTCGACAAGTTGGGAATGTTATAACATGTACTTTTGGGTGTTATTATGGTGCTTAACATGATCAACAGGTTATGTTATGAGTTATTTTAGTCTTATGATAGTTGTGCATTACATTTGGAATTCAAGTGAGTTATGGAACAAAAGTTGGCAAAGGTCATCACAAGTTACATTCATAAATATGCTGAAACTTAGGTCAAATGTAGCTGAGCATTTCTCCTAATGTACATGGAATTACGGGATGATCTACCTACCAAATTGAAGATATATGAGCCTAGTTTCTAACGGAGCAAACCGTTCATTGGAAAAACATTATAGTAGAGGGATATTTATTTTTTTGCGATACTGCATATAATGGTAGGTGACAAGTAGGTGCATCACCTACTTGCCAAAAGGAGAGGCCTCAATTAAAAGCTCCAAGGTCTGACAAAGAGACCTTTTAAGGGATGATTTACTTCACACATTACACTCATAATAGATAAAAAAAAATCAGATGTACACCTCAGAAAAATCCTCCCAAAAATTCAACACAAAACCCTAAATAAGTTTCTCTTCTTTTAAAGTTCTAGTTGGAGAATACCTAAGGGTTGAAGAATCAAGATAGTATCTGAGATATTCACCAAATATGGTAATTACACAGACCTTTTTAATCCATTTTTCTTCTGTTAAAGTATATAAACTGATTCCATAATTGTAAGAACTCACGGGACGGTGATTAGAAGCCGTGAGTTCGAGTTGTTCAACTTGTAGTGGACTGTTTTGTGGGTTGTTTCATGTTGTTGTTGGGTTTTCTATTTTGCTGTTGTTTTTGTGGCGTTTTAGAGAAGGAAGGGTATGTAAAACACCACATAATGGCAGGGTGGTTGTCTGGTCTTCGTCGTTACATTCTTGGGTTGCCTGACACTACTATGGTTGTCATTTTGTGTATGGAGTGATAGTGGTATGTTTTGGATGTTTTCTGGTATTTTCTGATGGATATAAGGTTGGAAAATGATGTATATATATTGTTATTGTTGTTTTCTTTCATTGTTGGTGTTATGTCGAATTTTGTGGAAGTAAAGATTATAGGGGAGATGTTGTGTGTTTTGTTGCAAAATAAGCTTGCCATTCGTTGTGTGATAATTGTACCTTCCATAACTTGATGATAATATTGTTATCATTGTTGTAGATTAAGGTGAAACAATATGAGTTTAACGTGGTTATTGGAAATATTGTGATAAGGTATGTTAAAGCTAAGCCTTTCTTTCATTTTGGCACGATCCAGTACCTACATGTGTTTGATAATGAAACATAAATAGAAGTTCATATTCCTGAATTTATGTACATTTTCCTAGTCTCATAAGTTACACCATTCTTCCTTATCGGGACTTTATATTCAGTTTAGTTTTGTCTTCTGTCAGCCAAGAGAGCAGAGAGTCTATATATACACAGTATTACAGTATTTTCACCACCATAAAACTATAATCGATGGGCAGGCCCCTATTGGTCAACCTCTGATCAGATGGTGAGTTACATACTGAGGCTACTATGGTCGAGCACCTATGAGCGAGCCTCTAATGGCCGAGATACAGAGCCTAGTATGGACGATCGCCTATGAGAGAGCCTACTACGGCAGGACAGTTACATATACCAAGCCTTATAAGGCCGGACAACTATTTTTCTTACTATATTGACTCACAGTTACTTTCGATTATGATATTATCAGCAGGTAAGCATATCTTCATATTATCTTTGACTCACAGTTACTTTCGGTTATTATATTATCAGTTCAGTTATTTTATTACCTTACGTAATCGATGCATTATTTCGTACTGACTTTCCTTTAGTCGGGGACGCTGCATTTCATGTCTGCAGATCCTCATTGACAGTTGGACAGACCCTCCCAGCAGACATAGTCAAACATCAGCTTGGTTAGTATACTCCCCTTACTTTGAGCTACCAGGTCTAGACCTTGGAGTCTAGTTTATATATACAAGTTTGATGGGTGTATTGAGGACCTTTCCCGACCATGGTACAATTCAGTTATCTCTAGAGGTTTGTAGATGAGTCATGTATATTTTTATATCAGTAGATGTTCATGGCAGCTCAATCGACCGGCACAGTTATATATATCAGCTTCTGGATATGTTTACCCCACAAATAAGAGAGACATTATTTTCAAACAATTTCGAATATGGCCTCATCGGCCTAAGTTGAGGGTTCCCCCTCCAGAGTTCACAGTTACAAAGTTGAACAGTCGGGCCGAGTATGGCACCTGGTGCCGGACACACTTCTTCAATTTTGGGGTGTGACATTATTCATGTTTTGCTAAGCTCGATTGGTGAATTGGGACTGTGAGGTTTTAATTTCCAAATGAGCCAGTTGTGGAGTGGAGGGGGATGATGTAATGCCAAAAGGTATGTTTATTTCTTACCTCAAGACAACGAAGATGATTAATAATGGGTGTATCTATCACTTGGTCGGGGTAACAGACACTGATAGTGAGGCACCTACACTCGAGTCTATGCTAGTCGTTGATGAATTTCCAAAGGTCTTTTCTGATGAACCCCCTGGGATTCCCTCAGACAAGGAGATTAATTTTCGGATTGATGTGATTCCAGTCATGCATCCTATATCTATCCCGCCATACAGGATGGCTCGGGTAGAATTAAAGGAGCTAAATGAGCAATTGAAGGATTTGTTAGAGAAGGGTTTCATCCGACCGACTGTGTCACCATGGGGTGCACTGGTTCTCTTTGTGAGGAAGAATGATGTATCGTTGAGGATGTGTATTGACTACCAGCAGCTCAAAAAAGTCACCATAAAAAATAAGTACCAGTTACCATGAATAAATGATTTGTTTGATTAGTTACAGGGTGCTAGATACTTCTCTAAATTTGATTTAAGATCCAGGTATCACCAATTGAAGATCATCGAGCAGGATATTCTGAAAAAACATATTATAACCAGGTATGGGCACTTCGAATTTCTGGTAATGTCTTTAACGCTAACAAATGCCCTGACACATTTCATGGATCTTATCAATCTGGTTTTCAAGCATTTACTTGACACTTTTGTGAAAGTGTTCATCAATGATATTCTTTAGGTCGAGAGGACCATCCCGATCATCTCACGACGGTGTTGCAGACTCTTTATCAACACCAATTGTACGCGAAATTTTCAAATTTTGAATTTTTGCTCGAATCTGTCACATTCTTGTGTCAGGTGGTCTCTATAGAAGGAATTAAGGTGTAAAGACCCGTAAAATTTCTATGTCTAATATAATGCCCGAATAGGTCCCTGTGCTATTATAACTGTAAATTTTTTTTAAATGGTCCTATTTTGAGTAAAAAGTATCCTAGAACTTGAAAGATTAAATTTTTAGAAATTGCGCATTATGCAACACACTATGCGATCGCATAACAGGTATGCAGACCGCAAAGTGGTGGCATACCTGGACATGCTACTATCCAAATTGAGGACAACTGTGCGGCCCAGAATGCTATCGCATTTCGGGTATGCGGACCGCATAGTTATCGCATTCTTGCCCCATGGTTTTTGCGAGGGAGGTTATGCGACGCACTATGCGATCGCATAACAGGTATGCGGACTGCATAGCGGTCGCATACCTAGGTAGTGTGGTTCCCATTTTAGCCTATTTGAAGGCCAACTATGCGACAGGAATGCGGACCGCATAGCAGGAATGCGATCGCATTCCTGACCACATTTCTGTGTCTGGGCTCCTATTTTCTAAATTTAAAACCCGACCCCCTGTTTTATAAAACACCCCTTCCCTTCATTTTTAACGATTTTCTGACCAAAAATAGAAAGAGAAGAAGAGAGTTCTTGAGAGATAAGGGTTCAACATCATCCAATTTGATTTTCCACAACCACTCAAGCCCGAAAATTATCGAGTTATTTTCATTTTCTTCACTCAAAGAGGTAAGTCTACACCATATTTCCCCAATCTCGCAGATTTTAGGCAGGAATAAAACACTCATAGGTTATTTATTGAAAATAAAAAGTTGAAATCTTGCATGCATGTGAGTTAAATCCCGTAATTTAGTAAAGCGAAAAACATGTTTGGGTAATTATTCTCAAAAGGGGGTTAGTAGTCTAAGGGGTCACATAGTGTTTGATAAAATGCTCAATTGGGTACAAGATTCCTAATTCTAAGTGAAACATGTCAAATTGTGGAATAGATTGACGGTGCTAGACGGTCTGGTGAATTGTGATAGAAATTAAAAGTGGACAACTTGAGGTATGTATGGCTAACTTTAATCTTCGTAGAGTCAACTTGTTAGTGTCCAAACATTCGGTATGAGCTTCTTGCTGAGTATATGTGAATTGATTTTCTGGTTGTGTTGAGGTGTGAGATTTCATTCTCTGATTTTCTTAGTCGACTATCGTGATAATTGAACATGTGTAGGGTGATTTCTATGTGATTACTCTATCATATGCAAGGTTCGTTAAATGCTTGAGTGTGTTGGTACGAAAGAATGGTAAAAAACTCAAATGTGTAAATGTATCTAAGTGATAAGGGATGTGTAAAAAGTGATGAAAGGGAGTTGTGAATTGATCTAATTGAACTAAATGACCATGGAAATATCGTATATGACTCATTGTTGGCAAGGTTTATTGTGACTTAACTTCATATGGATTGTTTCTTGAAATGAATTTACATTCTTGTTGATGAGCATCTTTGTGGTTAAATTAATGGATGATAGACTATTATGAACACATGATTGTTTGGGTGTTATGAAATTGTACTCTTGATGATACGAAGCCCTGTGATTAAATTGTGGGATTTTATTGTTTGTTATGAAATGTGATGGTAAGGTGGGATCGGGTTGCACGCCCCAACAAAAATGTTAGGTGGGATCGGGTTGCACTCCGCAACAGAAGTGATAGTGGTGTAATGTGATTGTAAGGTGGGATCGGGTTGCACGCCACAAAAGAAGTAATAAGGGTGTAATGTGATTGTGAGGTGGGACCGGGTTGCACACTGCAACAGAAGAAATAAGGGTGGAGTATGATGGTAAGGTGGGATCGGGTTACGCGCTGCAACAGGGGAAGCAGTTGAAATAAGAAACTGTGGAAACCTCATTTGTGATTATGTGTACCTCTGTGCAGTATTTGTTTGAGTTTCTTTAACTGCCTCATATATGTGTATTGTTTTATTTTACATAGAATAAAGTTTGTTTATACATACTAATACTATTCAATGGTACTAACGTCCCTTTTGCCGGGGGCGCCACATATTTTATATGGATGTAGGTAGGTCCATAGCAGGTAGCTCAGCTCGCCGTTAGTGGTGCCTCCTCTTCATCTTTCAGCAGTACTGGTGAGCCCAACTTCCTTCTAGGGCCGTGTGTAATTCATGCCATATCTTTTGAGTCTTTTATGTATTGCAAGGTATAACCGGGGCCTTGTTGCCGGAAAGTATTGTATAAGCTCCTATTATTCGTAGAGGCTCCGTAGACAAGATGTGGGTGTATATATGTATTTTGGGTAGTAACTATACGTATTCGGAATCGTGGTCCGTATTGGAAATTTATGTATGTATTGTGTATATTTCTGGGAATCAACTGTTGAAATGCTAAAAGACAAATGAACTTAAGTTTGTAAATCCAAGCTTAAATCCTAAGTGGCTATTTCATATGGAATATGGTGCATTGTATTTACGGGGAACGCGTTGGGTAGGAAAGGCAATCCAGGTCCGCTTGACCGAGTTCATCTGGCTAGGCACCGGTCTCGTCCCTCAGTTTTTGGGCATGAAAAACTTAGTATAAGAGCCTGAGGTTTTAAAAGTGTCCTAGGATTTCTCGGAGCCGTGTCTAGTAGCGCCCTTCTTATCAGTAAGTTGTCGACCACATCTATAATTAGGGGGCTGCATGGACATTTAGGAAAGTACCCTTTTATTGCTATTCTATATCGTGCGATGTGGTGGAAGGTGAGCTTGTCTATCCCTAACTCGTGCATTGTTCTGATTTTCAATAAATGGTACCCAAGAAGAGAGCTCGACTCGGCCTAGAGGCTAATGCCACCCCAGGAGTGTCCGTGAATTCTTTATCTGATGTTGCGGGTGGGAATGATTCCCCGACCCTAAATCTGCCTGACTCTTCGATCCCAGGCCAGGATATTCCTATTCTTGCTCCAGCGGAGGGTGCTATAGTCCATCCCGCTGATGTTCCTGATCCTTCTTCAGTCCCAGCTTCCGGTCCCAGTATGTCTGATGGGGACCTCAGGGGAGCTATTCAGATGTTAACCCAGTTTGGGGCCTCCAGGACCAAAGATCACATGCTGCTCCTGCATCCTCTAGCGAGTAAGGGGATTTTTCGGGTTCCAGGGTCAACCAGTTTCTGCGGTTAGCCCCTCCGAAGTTCACATGCACCGTCCTAGAGGCTGACCCTCAGGAGTTCATTGATAAGATGTGTAAGACCCTCCGAGTTATTAGAGCTACTGAGGCAGAGGGGTTTGAGTTGTCTTCCTATCGTCTCAAGGGAGCGACATATTTGTGGTTTGAAATGTGGGAGAGTTCCCGTGGAGAGGGGAGCCCTCCGGTGAGGTTGGAGGAGTTTGTGGATGCCTTCATGGATCATTTCTTGCCTACCGAGATTATGGCAGCCCGTGCTATAGTGTTTGAGGCCCTCAAGTAGGGCAACATGAGTGTGTGGGAGTATCATATGGAGTTTGTGCCCTTGTCCAAATATGTTGTACACATGGTGTCTACTATGCAGGCTAGAGTTTGTCTGTTTGTTCAGGGTCTTGGTCCCTTCATTATTAATGAAGCTGCTACAGCTGCCTTGCATTCGGATATGAATTATGGGAAGATAGTGGGATTCGCCTAGGCTACAGAGGCTCAAAAATTGAAGATAACGATAGAGAAATAGAGTAGTAGTAGGTCCTGGTCAGCGGGCAACCCTGGGAGCTCAGCTGGAGGTGTGAGAACAACCCTTGGGAGGGGGTCATCAGGGACATCTCAGTCATATGCTCAATCCTCAGCCAATGCACAGCCATCAGGGCACAGTTATCAACAGGGAGGTCGTTTTGGACCTAGTTCAGATAGCAGGAGGTTCCATCAGTCGGGTTGTTCAGGTGGGAGGTTCCAGTAGCGGCGGAGAGTCCCATTCCCTAAGTGTGGGAGATTTCATACTGAGCCTTGTTACTTGGATATTCCGGTATTCTATAGAAGCAGAGTGAGGGGCCATGTTCAGCGAGATTGTCGTGCGCCCAGCCAGGGCACAGATAGGAGTGCTCCTCAGCCCTCCACTTCATCAATCGCTACGTCCTCAGCACACCCTCCAGCACCAGAAGGGCACGGAGCAGCTAGGGGTAGAGCCCGGGGTCAAGGGGGACCCAACTGGTTTTATGTTTTCAGTGGTCGCTAGAGCGTAGAGGCTTCTCCAGATGTTGTCACATGTATTCTGACTGTTCGGTCACATGATGTTTATGCTCTTATTGATCCGGGTCTTCTTTGTCATATGTTACTCCATTTATTGTTTCATGTTTTAGGATAGAACCCGAAAAGCTTCACGAGCCATTCTCTATGTCGACTCCGGTTGGTGATTCTATTACGGCCATGGAAGTCTATAGAAATTGTGTTGTCACGGTGCGTGGTTGGGTACCATGTCCAATCTTATTGAGTTATAAATGGTAGATTTTGATGTAATTATGGGGATGGATTGGCTCTATTCGTGCTTTGCTAGACTCGACTGCTGAACCAGAATTATGAGGCTCGAGTTTCCTAATGAATCAGTTAACGAGTGGGAGGGGAATAATGTTGTTCCAAGAGGTAGATTCATTTCCTACCTTAATGCCTCAAAGATTATCAGAAAATGCTACATCTACCATTTGGTCCGGTTTGCAGACACCACTTCAGAGGTGCCTGCTCCCGAATCTGTGCCTGTTGTGAATGAATTTCTTGAAGTATTTTCGAACGAGCTCCCTGGGATTCCTCCAAATAGAGAGATCAATTTTGGGATTGATGTATTGCCAGATACGCACCCAATATATATTCCACCTTACAGGATGGCACCAGCAGAATTAAAGGAGTTGAAGGAACAATTGAAAGGTCTATTAGAAAAGGGTTTCATTCGGCCTAGTGTGTCGCCTTGGGGCGCACCGGTTCTTTTTGTCAGAAAGAAGGATGGATTGCTTCGGATGTGTATTGATTATCGATAGCTCAACAAGGTCACCATTAAGAACAAATACCCATTGCAGCAGATAGATGATTTGTTCGACCAGTTACAAGGTGCTAAGTTCATCACAAAGATTGATTTGCGGTCCGGGTATCACCAGTTAAAAATCAAGGAGCAGGATATTCCTAAGATTGCCTTCAGGACTCGTTATGGGCACTTTGAATTTCTAGTAATGCCTTTTGGGCTAACCAACACCCCAACATCTTTTATGGATCTTATGAATCGGCTTTTCAAATCGTTTCTCGACTCCTTTGTGATTGTCTTCATTGATGATATTCTAGTTTATTCGTGGAGTCAGGAGGATCATGCTAATCACCTCAAGGTCGTTCTGTTGGCTCTTCATCAGCACCAATTGTATGCAAAGTTTTCAAAATGTGAGTTTTAGCAAGAATCAGTCACCTTTTTGGGCCATGTTGTTTCTAGGGAGGGGATTCAGGTTGATCCCCAAAATATTGCAGCGGTGAAGGATTGTCCTAGGCCAACGACCCCGATAGAGATTCGCAGTTTCTTGGGTCTAGTTGGGTATTATCGGAGGTTTGTGGAGGAATTCCTTACTCTCGCCTCCCCATTGTCTCAGCTGACATAAAAAGCAGTTAAGCTTCAGTGGTTCGATGCATGTGAAAAGAGTTTTCAGGAATTAAAGTCGAGATTGACTTCGGCACCAGTGTTGACCTTGCTATAAGGTTCAGAGGGATTTGTGGTTTATTGTGATGCTTCAAGAGTTGGTTTGGGGTATGTAATGATGTAGTGCGGGAAGGTAATAGCATATGCTTCAAGACAGCTCAAGAATGACGAGAAGAATTATCTGACGCATGATTTGGAGCTCGCGGCGGTTGTGTTTGCATTAAAAATCTGGCGGCATTATCTTTATGGGGTTCATGTGGACGTGTTCACAGACCACAAGAGTCTTCAATATTTATTCAAGCAGAAGGGGTTGAACTTATGGCAGCGGAGGTGGTTAGAATTGCTCAAGGACTATGATATGACTATTTTGTACCATCCAGAGAAGGCGAATGTGGTAGCCGGCGCTCTTATTCGGAAATCCATGGGTAGTTTGGCACATTTGGAAGCCGGTCAGAGGATTTTGGCTAGGGAAGTTTATGAGTTGGCCAGTCTGGGGGTCTTTCTTTCGGCCTCGGATGAGGGGAATGTCGTGGTGCATAATGGAGCAGAGTCTTCACTTGTAGCAGAAGTCAAGGGAAAGCAATTCAGGGATCTTGCTTTGGCACAATCAGGGGAAGTAATTTTGAATAAGAAGACTTCAGTATTCTCATTCGACAATGATGACGGTGTCCTGCGATGTCAACAGAGGTTATGTGTTCCAGATGTGGATGATCTCCGGGAAAGGATAATGGCAGAGGCTCATAATTCCAAGTATTTCGTACACCCAGGTTCTACGAAAATTTATCACGATCTCAAGGAAATTTATTTGTGGAATTGTATGAAGAGGGGTGTGGCGGACTTTGTGGCTAACTGTTGGACTTGTCAGCAAGTGAAAGCCGAGGATCAAAGGCTCGTGGATTGATGCAACTTATGGAAATACCAATGTGGAAATGGGAGATGATCAATATGGACTTCGTGGTGGGGTTACCTCGCACTCCACATAGATTCGACTCAATTTGGGTGATAGTGGATCGACTCACGAAATCAGCTCACTTCTTGCCAGTCAAGTTCATCGATACTACAGAACAGTACGCTCAATCGTATATCGAAGAAATAGTCAGGCTCCATGGCATTCCAGTATCTATTATCTCGGATTGAGGGGCCCAGTTCACATCTAACTTTTGGAAGAAATTTCAGCAAAGTTTGGGTACACAGTTAAATCTCAGCACAACATTCCATCCACAAACTGATGGGCAGGTAGAGCAGACCATTCAAACGCTTGAAGACATGTTACGGGCTTGTGTATTAGATTTCACGGGTAGCTGGGATGATCACTTGCCGCTTATAGAATTTTCTTATAATAACAGTTTCCATGCTAGTATTCAGATGGCCCCATATAAGGCATTATACGGAAGGAGGTGTAGGTCTCCGATTGAATGGTTCGATGTTGGCAAGGCAAAACTGCTAGGACCGGATCTTTTGCACCAAGCTATAGAAAAAAGTTAAAGTCATTCAGGAAAGAATGAAGACTGCTCTAAGTCATCTGAAATCCTATGCGGACGTCCGTCGAAGAGATTTGGAGTTTCAAGTAGATGATTGGGTATTCTTGAAGGTGTCTCCCATGAAGGGAGTAATGCGGTTTGGGAAGAAAGGGAAATTGAGCCCAAGGTATTTCGGGCCATATAGGATTGCTCAAAGGATAGGACAGGTGGCTTATAGGCTGGAATTTCCCCCTGAGATGTCATTAGTGCACCCGGTGTTCCATGTGTCTATGTTCAAGAAAGTTGTTGGAGATACATCAGCCATCGTGCCAGTTGAGACTATTGAGGTTAATAAATATTTATCGTACGAATAGGTTCCGGTTGCTATTCTTGATAGGCAAGCTCGTAGATTAAGGGACAAAGAAATTGCTTCAGTTAAAGTGTTGTGGCGAAGTCAGAAAGTTGAGGAAGCTGCGTGGGAAGCGGAAAATAAAATGAAAGAAAAATATCCCCATTTGTTTGAATAAGTCTAGTAGTGATCGTGTGAATTGTCATCTCTAACCAATTATATGTTATGTTCAGTTTTTTGCAAAGGCATCCCAGTTTCCCCTAATTGCTCTACTATTGTAACTTTGAAATTTGTGCCATAATTGTGTATGTTGTGACTATTTGAGTAATGTGCAACCCCTTGGAGTAAATGAAATTATGTGAAACTCATGTGATGGTTAAATGATTAATTGAAGTGTAGATTGGTAATGATTAGTTGAAGTGTATATGGCATGTTCGAGTAACTAAATTATATGGGACTTGTCGAGGTGACCTAATTATCTGCAAGGCTATGAAATAACTAATTATGTGTGGAATTGTTTAAGAACATGTGTTTCGGGGGCTCTCTGGCAGGTAGATAGGCCTAGTTACAGAGGAAACTCTGGCGAAATTTTCAAAAATATCGAAGTTAGTAAAAAAAAAGAAATTTGGGGGTTGGCATATTGTGTTTTCAAAACCAAATGATTTTCCGATCCTCATTCGAGAACGAATGATCTAAAATAATTCCCGAATAGGTCCCTGTGTTGTTATAACTGTAGAAATTCTTAAACATTCCTATTTTGAGTAAAAAGTATCCCAGAACTTGAAAGATTTAATTTTCCAGAAATGGCGCGTTATGCGACACACTATGAGATCGCATAACAGGTATGCAGACCGCATAGTGGTCGCATACCTGGACAGGCTACTGTCCAAATTGAGGATAATTGTGCGGCCACGAATGCGATCGCGTTTCGGGTATACGGACCGCATAGTCGTTGCATTCTTGCCCCATGGTTTTTGCGAGGGAGGTTATGCGACGCACTATGCCATCGCATAAGAGGTATGCGGACCGCATAGTTGTCGCATACCTAGGTAGTGTTGTTCGCATTTTGGCCCATTTGAAGGCCAACTATGCGACAGGAATGCGGACCGCATACCAGGAATACGAATCACATTTATGTGTCGGGGCTCCTATTTTCTTAATTTAAAACCCGACCCCCAGTTTTTTAAATCACCCCTTCCCTTCATTTCTTACGATTTTCTGACCAAAAATAGAGAGAGAAGAAGAGAGTTCTTGAGAGAGAAGGTTTCAACATCATCCGATTTGGTTTTCCAAAATCACTTAAGCTAGAAAATTATCAAGTTATTGTCATCTTCTTCACTCAAAGAGGTAAGTCTTCACCCTATTTCCCCAATCTGTCAGATTTTGGGTAGGAATAAAACACACATAGGTTGGTTTTTGAAAATAAAAAGTTGAAATCTTGCATGCATGTGAGTTAAATCCCATAATTTAGTAAAGGGAAAAACAAGTTTAGGTAATTATTATTGAAATGGGGTTAGTAGTCTAAGGGGTCAAATAGTGTTTGATAAAATGCTCAATTGGGTACAAGATTCCTAATTCTAAGAGAAATATGTCACATTGTGGAATAGATTTACGGTGCTAGACGGTCCGGTGAATTGTGATAGAAATTAAAAGGGGACGACTCGAGGTATGTATGGCTAACTTTAATCTTTGTAGAGTGACCTTGTTGGTGTCCAAACATTCGATACGAGCTTCTTGCTGAGTATATGTGAATTGATTGTCCGGTTGTGTTGATGTGTGAGATTTCATTCTCTGATTTTCTTAGTCGACTATCGTGATAATTGAAATTATGAAATGTGATTTCTATGTGATTACTATATCATGTACAAGGTTCGTTAAATTCTTGAGTATGTTGGTATGAAAGAATGGTAACAAACTCAAATGTGTAAATGTATCTACGAGATAACGACTGTGTAACAAGTGATGAAAGGGAGTTGTGAATTGATCTAATTGAACTAAATGACCATGGAAATATCGTATATGACTCATTGTTGGCAAGGTTTATTGTAGCTTAACTTCATAGGGATTGTTGGTTGTAATTAATTTACGTTCTTGTTGATGAGCATCTTTGTGGTTGAATTAATGGATTGTATAGACTATTGTGAACACATGATTGTTTGGGTGGTATGAAATTGTACTCCAGATGATACGAAGCACTATGATTAAATTGTGGGTTGTTATTGTTTGCTATGAAATGTGATGGTATGGTGGGATCAGGTGCACGCCGCACAAAAATGTAAGGTGGGATCGGGTTGCACACCGCAATAGAAATGTATGGTGGGATCGGGTTGCACGCCGTAACAGAACGTAAGGTGGGATTGGGTTGCATGCTGCAACAGAAGTAATAAGGGTGTAATGTTATTGTAAGATAGGATCGGGTTGCACGCCGCAAAAGAAGTAATAAGGGTGTAATGTGATTGTGAGGTGGGATCGGGTTGGATGCCGTAATAGAAGAAATAAGGGTGGAGTATGATGGTAAGTGGGATCGGGTTGCGCGCCGCAACAGGGGAAGCAATTGAAATAAGAAACTGTGGAAACCTCATTTGTGATTCTCTATACCTCTGTGCAGTATTTGTTTTGGTTTCTTTAACTGCCTCATACATGTGTATTTTTTTATTATACATAGAATAAAGTTTGTTTATACATACTAGTACTATTCAATGGTAATAACATCCCTTTTGACGGGGACGCTACATATTTTATATGTATGTAGGTGGGTCCATAGCAGATAGCTCAGCTCACCGTTAGTGGTGCCTCCTCTTCATCTTTCAGCAGTACTGGTGAGCCCCACTTCCTCCCGGGGCCGTGTGTAATTCATGCCATCTCTTTTGAGTTTGTTATGTATTGTAAGGTATAGCTGGGGCCTTGTTGCCAGCAAGTATTGTATAAACTCCTAGTATTCGTAAAGGCTCCGTAGACAAGATGTGGGTGTATATATTTATTTTGGGTAGTAACTGTACGTATTCAGAATCGTGGTCCGTATTGAAAAGTTATGTATGTATTGTGTATGTTTTTGGGAATCAACTGTTGAAATGTTAAAAGAGAAATGAATTTAAGTTTGTAAATCAATGCTTAAATCCTAAGTTGCTATTTCATATTCAATATGGTGCATTGTATATACGGGGGAACGCATTGGGTAGGAAAGGCAATCCAGGTTTGCTTGACCGGGTTCACCTGGTTAGGCGCCGGTCTGGTCCATCGATTTTGTGGCGTGATATAAGGTTGATCCTCAAAAGATTTCAGCAATGAAGAATCGGCCTATACCTACAACGCCAATCGAGATTCCCAGTTTCTTGGGCTTAGTAGGATATTAAAGGAAGTTTGTGGAGGGGTTCTCTGCTCTTGCCTCTCCTTTGACTAAATTGACTCAAAAAGCAGTTAAGCTCCAATGATTTGATGCTTGTGAAAGGAGCTTCTAGGAGTTGAAATCGAGATTGACTACGGCGCCGGTATTAACCCTGCTAGAGGGTACAAAAGATTTTGTGGTATATTGTGATGCTTCAAGGATCGGGCTCGGGTGTGTGTTAATCCAACACGACAAGTTATAGCTTATGCTTCTAGGAAACTCAAGAATCATGAGAAGAATTATCCAACACATGATTTAGAACTTGTGGCGGTGGTTTTTGCATTGAAGATATGGCATCATTATTTGTATGAGGTCCATGTGGATGTATTCACGAACCACAAGAGTCTTCAATATGTTTTCAAACAAAAGGAGCTGAATCTGAGGGAGAGAAGACGACTTGAGTTACTCAAGGATTACGACATCGATATTCTATATCACCCGGGTAAAGCCAATGTTGTGGCGGATGCTCTTAGCCGGAAATATATGGATAGTTTGGCTCACTTGGAGGCATGTCAAAGGAAGTTGTCTAGGGAAGTTCACCAACTTGCTAGTTTGGGAGTTTAACTTGCGAACTCTAGAGGCTGATGCTTCTAGGTATTCCGTGCACCCAGGTTCTATAGAGATGTATCACGTTCTCAAGGATGTCTATTGGTTGAATGGCATGAAAATGAATGTGGCAGAACTTGTGGCTAGGTGTCCGAATTGTAAGCAAGTGAAGGCCAAACCTCAACAGCCTGGTAGGTTGGCACAAAACATAGAATTTCCAATGTGGAAATGGGAAATGATTAGCATGGATTTTGTTGTAGGGTTACCACGCACTCCGCATAAGTTTTACTCAATTTGGGTGATGATGGATCGACTCATGAATCAGCACACTTCTTGCCAGTTAAATATACTGGCACAGCAGAACAATATACTCAGTTGTATATCAAGGTAATAGTTAGGCTACATGGAACTCTAGTTTCTATCATTTCCGATCGAGGGGCTTAGTTCACAGCCATTTTTTGGATGAAATTTCAGCAAGGTTTGGGTACTTAGGTGAATCTTAGTACAAACTTCCATCCACAGACCGACGGCCAAGCAGAGCGGACTATTCAGGCTCTTGAGGCCATATTGGGTGCATGTGTTCTTGACTTCAAGGGTAGCTGGAATACTCATTTGCGACCCATAGAGTTTGCTTATAACAACAACTTCCATGCTAGTATTCAAATGGCACCATTTGAGGCATTATATGGTAGGAGATATAGATCCCCCATTGGGTGGTTCGAGATTGGGGGAGCTGAGTTGATAGGGCCAAACCTAGTGCATTAAGCTATGCAGAAGGTTAAGATAATAAAGGAGCGGTTGAAAACTGTTCAGAGTCATCAAAACTCTTATTCGGATGTTCCTCGCAGAGACCTAGAGTTAAAAGAAGATGATTGGATATTTTTGAAGGTTTCCCCCATGAAGGGTATAATGCGGTTATGGAGAAAAAGGAAATTGAGTCCGAGGTATGCCGGGTCGTACAAGATTATTCATAGGATTGTTCAGGTGGCATACAAGCTAGAGCTACCACCCGAAATGTCGTTAGTGCACCCGACATTCCATGTGTCTATATTGAAGAAGGTAGTTGCAGATCTTTAACCTATTGTGCTGCTCAAGAGTGAGAGATCTCACCGGCCACCACCCACATAAGTTAGTCCAAGCAACTAGACCAATGAACCGGTCCTCCCAATCCTGTTTCTTCTTCGACCATTCAAGGCCGGCAACATTAGTATCACCCCCTCGGCCATCATATAGAATATCACCAATTGTAATCACTAGCTTTGAAGTCTCGGAGGTTATATATGATATGGAAGGCTCATTCCGAAGTTGATACCTTCCAAGTGGCTTTGATTGAACTGTCTGCTATTCTTTAACTGAGGTTCCCACCGATGCTTTCTTTGATGTGGCATAAGAACTGGATTCGGAGGGCTCAACATTTCTTCCTTGGTCGGCTGTAGCCTTCTTGATGATTATCTATTGGAGGGCAAGGGGTAAAGTAATTTTGCCTCGTCCTCTGGAAGGTTCACCCCTCCCGTTTGATGTATCTCCGCGGCCTTGAGATCTTACAATTTTTTGTAACAAGAAACAACATGTTTCAGTTGTAATTCAAGTGTTAACAGACAATGAACATATGGACATCATCAACCTTTCCCAAATAATGCTGCCACCATGTGGCCATCATCAACCTTACCATTTAACGTCGCGGCACGACGCATATTACCATCATTTGAAGTGAATGACTTCCACCACGTGGAACACATAACCTTTCCTAAATATGCTTCACCTGATGACCATTGACTCGGAATACCTCATCATTTTTGTTGTTCAAATCCAGTGCACCAAAAGGTGTCACCCCCAAAATTTCAAAGGGATACTTCATTTAGATTTCAGCTTCCCCGGAAACATCTTCAATTGTGAGTTGAACAACAAAACAAGTTCGTCCACCTTGAACTTATTGTTTAGGATGTATTATCATGAAGGTACTTCATCTTCTCTTTGTAAAAGGATGAACTTGCATATGCATGGTAGCGGAACTCATCCAATTCATTCAAATGTGCAACACGCAAGTTAGGAGTTGGATCATAATCAAGATTCAATTTCTTTAAAGCCCACATGGCTTTGTGCTCAAGTTCCACCAGAAGATGAAAAGCTTTTCCAAACACCAACCGGTATGGAGAAATCCTAATAGGAGTTTTGAAAGCAATCTGATAAGACTATAGTGCATCATAAAGCTTCTTTGTCCAATCCATACGGTTAGAATTCACTATTTTGCGCAAGATACTCTTTATCTCCCAGTTGGAGACCTCCACTTGACCTCTAGCTTGTGCATAATAAGGAGTCGTAACTTTATAAGTGACACCATACTTTGTAAGAAAAGTGTCAAAAGCCTTATTGCAAGAATGCGACCCCCACACTTCTTGCTTCAAGAACGCCACCACACATCCCGATTCATTGTTGGGTAGAGCAACAACCTCAACCCATTAGACAAATCATCAACCACGACCAAGATGTAGGTGCTTCCACAAGAATTAACAAAAGGACTCATGAAGTCAATACCCCACACATCAAAGATATTAATCTCCAAAATTGTAGTGAGTGGCATTTCATTCTTCGTTGAGATTCCACCGGCCCGTTGGCATTCATCACATCTCTTCACCATATCAGTTTCACCTTTGTAAAGAGTGGGCCAATAAAAACCGCAACATATCACTTTGGCCACTGTTCTACCTCCTCCACGGTGACCTCCATAAGGCAAAAAATAGAAAGCCTTAAGAATAACACTTTGCTATTTGTTCGCTAGACATGTTCTAATTACCCCATCCGTGAAATCCGGAAAAAGTATGGCTCACCTCAATAATAATCTTAACATTCTTGTTTAATCTTCTTCCTTTGATTTAATGAGAACTCATCCAAGATGATTCCACACACAAGAAGCTTTGCTAGATCCACGAACCATGGAACCTCCTTCATTAAAATAGCCAAGAGTTGCTCGTCGGGGAAGAAGTCATTGATTTCAAGCCATCATGCAACCTCCCTTCCTCCTCCAAATGAGACAAGTGGTCCGAAACTTCCTTTTCACTCCTTTTTCAGTCTTGGATGTCAATATTAAACTCTTGCAACAATATCATCTATCTCATCAACCGAGATATTGAATCTTTCTTGCTCATAAGATAGTGAAGTGATGCATGATCCGTATGATCTATAACCTTTGCACCCATCAATTATGGGCATAACTTCTCAATTGCAAACGCAATGGCAAGGATCTCTTTCAATATAACGGTGTAACTAACTTGGAAATCATTTATGGTCTTACTAGCATACTAGACCAGATGAAAACGTGAGTTATTGAAGCAACACATTCTAATTTGATCTTCTTCACTTCAGCTTAATATTTTGTGATTTGAGATATAGTAACAACATTGTTTCCTTCACAAGATAGCAGTAGAATTCTCTTTCTATTAATAGCAACAACGATAAGTCATCCAAAGAGAGAATTGAGGTATGTTAAAGATATCATTTTTTTCCTATTGGTATGATCCATACGGTACAAACGAAACGAGCAGACACACAACTTTCATAAATGCATCTATTCATAGAAGCACTAGGGGCACCTATGTTGTTTATTCCCCATGTGTCTTATTATGATATCTTCTTTGCATGGCTCTCAGAAAAGTAAATTATTGGTAAAGGTTTATCCGAAGGCATATTGATCTTATGATAATCTGAGAGATCTTACTAACTTACTTCATTATGCATTGCAATAATTTATAAATGTACCAAACCTATGACCAAATGGTATTATATACACGTATATTATATGTATATGGGATATGGGAAAAGGTTACGGTGTTATGTACGCACCACTACCTGATCCGTTGGTATAGATGATTTCACCCACTAAGGACGAGATGATATGATGGGATGCCTTCAGAGGCTTGATGTGTTATGTACGCATATACATATGCATGATATGAAATTTATACGCACATGCATGACTTTATAAATGTTTCAGGATTCACAGAGCTATTTAGACTTACAGGTGGATTCCTTTACTCCATGTTTCTTTCATGTCTTTTATGCATTGATTTTCATGCCTTGCATACTCAGTACATTACTTTTTCCTGGGGATGCTGTCTTTCATGCTCGCATGTGTAGGTAGACAGGTTGACGGTCCCCCCTCTTAGGATCCTAGCTCAGCAAGAGTTGGTGTGATCCACTTGATCTGGAGTTGCTACTTATTTTGGTACGTTATTTTTGTATGTGCATATGGGTACGACGGGGCCCAATTCCATCCTTTATACATTTGTACACTTTATTAGAGGTAAGTAGACAATCATGTATAGTTGGATAGTATGTGGCCTTTTCGGCTTCTGGTTGGATATATAGTTGTCTATTGTAGCCTTATTGGCTCGCCCTACCATATTCCACATGAAAATGTATATATGCCTTTTGGGCATGCTTCCTTACGTATATTATTCACGTGATTCAACAGTTTAGTAATAGATGTTATACATGACCTGCCCTTAATTTATGTTTATATCTTAGATGCATGCTTTAGGGTGTTTGACAGGTAGGACTCAAGCACTCGTCATTGCCCATCGGTTTCGGTCATGAAACTATCATTCATGGTGGGCGAGAAGGTTGTCTTGAAAGTTTAGCCGATGAAGGAGATCTTGAGGTTCGGGAAGAAGGTTAAGTTGATCCCACAGTTTATTGGCCCATTTGAGATGTTGTGGAGAGTTGGGGAGGTTGCTTATGAGTTTGATGTGCCTCCTAGTCTCTTGGGAATTCATCCGATCTTCCAAGTTTCCATGCTCCAGGGGTATCATGCAGACAGGTCGCACGTGCTAGATTGTGCACGATTCAACTAGATGAGAGTTTGGGTTATCAAGATGAGTTATTTTCCATTATTGACATATAGGTTCGCCAGTTGAGGTCCAAGAAAATTGCTACGATGAAGTTCAAGTGAAGGGGTCAACCAATCGAGGAAGCAACTTGGGAGGCCGAAGAGGAAATGAGGAGCAGATATCCGTACCTTTTCAGCCTTCGTGTATTATTCTAGACCCGTTCGACGATGAGCGTTTGTTAAAGAGGTGGAGAATGTAACAATCCAACCGGTTGTTTTTATTTCTAGTTCCCTTCTCCCTTAACTAAGACTCCACATATGTGCTTTTACTATTTAATTACTTGCGGGCATGGTTGGTTTAGATTCTGAAGGGCTGCGGTTGAATCGGAACACTTAGTTTCTTAGTGATTGCTTAAATGGTTAAGTTTGAGTTGAGTCAATATTTGTAGTAAACTACCTTGAAACAGGGATTTGATGGTCCCAATATGTTCGTATGATGTTTTGACGGTCCCACTCGAGTTTTTGATAACTGGGGAGCGTTTCAGCGCTTAATATTGAAAGTTGGTGCATTGAAGGTTTTCCGAGTTTTTTAAGGTTGGTTTGGAGTAGAAATTGGTGTTATATAGGTCCATTTGATATTTCTAACTTGTGTATAGTTCCGTATGGTGATTTATGACTTGCACGCAAAATTTGGGGTCATTCCGAGTTGATTTGGTAGGAATTCAATGCACGGAAGTATTTCTATATGTTTTTGAGTTTCATAATTTGAATCATGCTGTTTGGCGTCCAATTCGTATTTCTAGATGTTATTTTTGTGTTTCGATCATGCGAGAGGGTTCATATTATGTTGTTGGATGTGTGAGTGTAATGGACGGGGTCATTTAGGCTAGAATGCAAAAAGGATTAGAATCAAACTCGTAATTGGACTTAGGGGAGCTGATGTTTCTCCAATCTGGTGCGTTTTCACCTTCGTGGTTTTGGCATTGGTGCGACCTCGCATAAGTAGCCTAGAGCAGGCTATTTAGTGGTCCCAGAAGCGGAGGGTTTCCCGCACCTGCGAGCTCGTAGGTGCAAGGAAGATGGTCACAGGTGCGGGCTAGGCTATGGAAGCCTGGGATCGTAGGAGCAAGCGATTCTATGCAGGCGCAAATGTGCAGATGCATACAAGCTCCTCATAAGTGGATGTGCAGGAGCGCATGCACCATCGCTAGTGCGATCCAAGGCCCGTAGAAGCGGAAATCGCCGGGCAGTGAGACCGTTTTATCCGAGATTTAGGCCATTTTTTTCACATTTTATTTAGTCTTGGGAGATGTTTAGATCATTTTAAAGGGGTATTTTCATCAACATTCTAAGGTAAATAACTCCCACTCATTTTCAAGTTAATTACACGGATTTTAGGTAGATTAACCATGGGATGTTGTGAAAACTTGAAAGATTTGTGAAAAAACTAAGGTTTTGGTTAAAATGAGATTTGGCCATGAAGTTGGTTATGGAATTAAGTAATACTTATATATTTGAGTTGCGAGACTATGAGTAGTAATTATCTTTGAAAATTTCCAAAATCCAGACATGTGGGCGCGAGGACGAATTTTAAGAATCTTCCATTTAAGGTTTGGTAATTACTCTTATAGCTAAATTAAAGACTTTTGAGCATATATTGATTGAATTATATAATTTTTTTCTTGTTTTGTATTGTTCGGCATAGACTTGGGGGCTTTTAGAGCGCATTACTACACCGTAAGTGAGCTTGGAAATGAAGTAAGTCTTTTTGCTAACCTTGTAAGAAGGAACTCATCCCCATAGGTGTACCTTATTGTGTATTACTTGTGTAGGAGATACATACTCACTAGGCGACGAGACTCCATGCGTAGCTATATTTCCATGGTATGCCCGATAAGACTTAGACCCACATTATTCTTTTAATTGTATTGTTGTGTATAGCATATGTATTAATTATCTTGAATATAGCCGAGACTAGGGATGTTAAAGTTGCAATTATCGACTTAGTCTTCTTATTTTGGAAAATTGAGTATACTTAATAACTATGAAAAATCCATGCCCTCTCACGTCATAAGTACTTCTGCGAGCGAGATAAACTTCTCTACTCTTATGGGATCGGGTTGTTTGCCTCGCCAGTATAATATTCTCATGGCGTCGAGTTCCTTGCCTCGGAAATATCATATTCTTATGGAATCGGGTTGTTCTCCTCGGCAGTACCATTAGTCATATGGGATCAGGTTGTTAGCCTCGACAGTACTAAGTACTACTATTCTTATGGGATCAGGCCGTTCGCCTAGGCAATTTTGTGCTACATAATCAGAACGGATTCCAACTTGGACATGATTGAGTTAGGTTCTTCACAGCTGTTATGAGATATTGATGATGTGTTATGGATTCTTGTTGAATTATTGTAGTTTCTTCTATTTGTCTCATTGATACTTGTTATATGTTCACCATGTCTAGTTTTTGCACCTTAATAATTATTATCAATATTTAGTAAGTGTACAATCGACTCCTCGTCACTACTTCTTCGAGTTTATAATAGATACTTATTTTTTACGTGTTGTTCTTCATACTCACGAAACACTTTTGCACTAATGTGCAGGTACTGAGACAGGTTCCAAAAGTGGTCACACGGGCGCGTAGCCGATCTGTTACGGAGACTTAGGGGTGAGCTAATTGCCTTTCTATGATCCACAACACCGGAGTCTCCTTCTATATTATTTACTATTTCTTTATATTACTTTTATACAATAGTCTTAGTGGTTATTATATTCCTTAGATGTCTCGTATACATGAGACGTCAGGTTTTGGGGATCTGTAGCAGTTTTGTACTATTGTACTCGTCACTTCTATCGAATTAGACTATATATATTTCTATGATGATACTTGGTTAAAAGACTTATCATCATTGCATGAAATTGGTGTGATTAAAATACGTTAAAAATGTGATAAATAAATGGAAGATTCGCTTGTATGCTTGCCTAGCGACGACATTTGGGCAGTCTTTACCTAGTATGAAATTGGGTCATGACAGTAGGTGCGGAGCCGCAAAAATGAAGAAGGAGTGGCAGAAGCCGAGAGCTGGAGTAGGAGTCCGTAGATGCGGAGGACTCAACACATTAGCGATGGCACAAATGCGGGTTTCTTAGCAGGAGTTGAGACATTATGTAGATGCGCGTTCCTTTTCGTATCTTGGATATCGCATAAGCTGGTATTTTGTATGTTGGTGTGAGGGTCAATTTTTAGCTATTTTCGCAGAAGCGTATGTCCTATCGCATAAACGAACCCACATAAGCGGCTTATTTATAGCAGATGCGAAAAGGTCAGGGAAAACATTATAAACTCGAGGGTTTGTGCATTTTATCATATATTGAGCTATATACCTGAGATTTGGGTGACTTTCACTACATCAACTAGGGTGAGTGTTCTCTACTCGGTTTTGATTATATTTCATAAATTTATCTTCATTTTTGGCATTGGGATTATGCATTTGAAAGAGAAATTAGGGGGTCTTTTCTAATATTTAATAAAGAGAATTCTTGTGTTTTTGAAGATCAATTCGAAGTCGGATTTTAGTAAAACTAGTGTGGCTGGGCTCGTAATTTAATAGCTTGTTGGATTTTGTGAGATTCGTTGGGTTCTGAGATGTGGGCCTGGGTTCGTCTTTTTGGTTGAATTTTAGTAGATGTGTAAATATTCGACCTTTATCGGTTGGGATTCTTTCAATAGGAATTATTTGACAAATATTGCATTTTTTTGCTAGTTACGAGGCGTTCGGAAGTTGATACGCAGTATGGCATTTCTAGAGTATTTTTCGGCTTGCTCGGTATATGATTTGGCTTGTTCGAGGTTAGTAGTATATCTAAACTTGGATTTTAGGGTATGTAACTCTGGAATCTCTGTTATAAGGGATAAATTGAGGTTACACACATACTAGATGACGAGCGTATGGGCGTGCACCGAGGAAATCATGAGTTTGGTCAACTATTAGACTATGACCGGACTTGTTTGGTTGTTATATCCCGTTACCTCCATGTTCTCCCTATTTGTTTGATTATATGAGCTGTGAATCATGCTATAAATCATGTTTAGGCTATATGTCATTCTATTGAAACTCAGTGAGGTCGTTTCTGCTATTGAATTATTTGCTTAAGTTGCAATTAAATACTCAGTCATATTCCTTCATTTGCATATCATATCTCAGTCAATGTTATCAATTATTGCCACATCATGTCATCATTGTTCGGGATGATTTGCATTAGATTTTTGAGCTCGAGAGACTGGAGAGATTGATGACTAAGTTGGGGCCTGAGAGCCGAATGGTGAGTGATATTGATGGGATAGGGATGCACGCTGCAACAGATTTTATTAATTAATAATGGGGACAGGATGCACGCCGGAGCAAGCCATGTTGGGTTTATATTTATTATTTTTATTTATAGACCAGGTTGCACGTCGTAGCAGGCCTTATAGGCATTATTAATACTGATAGGATTGGGTTGCACGCTGTAACAGACCATATTTTCTTTATATTAACGCTTGGGCAAGATTCGCCCCTCCGGAATATAACAGACCAGTAGTGAGTAAAGGTACCGTACAATTATGAATGAATGGGTGTGCTGAGTGATTGAGCGTGATGAGTAGGAGTGCGGACAGTGAGATTGAGTACTCCGAGAGTGGGAGTATATGATTTCAACAATATAATGCATTGCATTTGATATGCATACTAGCCATACATGCATAGAGATTCATTTCTCATGCTATATGGTTTTGTGACATTCATGACTTCACTTGCACATTGACATGTAGGAATATAGATGTACTTTCCTCATGTCATCTGAGAATGAAATATCTTTTGTGTTGTTAAAAGCATTTGGGAAAATCACAATTTCTGATTTGCTCATATTTTGGTGATTTCGGTGAAAGATTTGTGTTTTACTGTTACATCTGAAAAACATACCTATTTTTCGTAACTCTGAATGAACTGAACAACATATCTTTGAGTTTTTTCTTGTACTGCTTTTATCATATTATTACGAGTCGTTCTTTCCTATTGGTGTTGGACTCTGACAATAGTCCTAGTTCGTCACTACTTTCAACCTAAGTTTAGGTTTGTTATATCGAGTACATGGGGTCGGTTATGCTCATACTAAATTGTTGCACCAAGCATGCAGATTTTGGAGTTGATATTGTTGTGTATGGCAGGAGTTGGATTTTAAGATGAACCTGTGATCCGGGTGTAGTTATCTCTTGTACTTGGTAACTTTAGATTTTAAGAAAATATAATTATGTATGTTTTGAACATATGATGTATTTATTTCATATTAACTTTGTAAATTTCAAGTCATAGATGCTCATTATTTGTACTACCAGTCCATGGAGAGTTGTATAAAATTTAGTTATTTCCTTTTTGACTCTTGTCATTATTACTATTTTGTGGTCTATTGGTAATTGGATTATCTAACTCGGTTAGGTTCCGTCACGACTAGTTGGATTTTTAGGTCGTGACAAGTTAGTATTTGAGTTTTAGGTTCATAGGCTCTACGAGTCATGGAAAATGTCTAGTAGAGTCTTGTGGACAGGTGTGATGATGTCCATACTATCTTCGAGAGGCTACAAGCCATTTAGGATAAACTTCCCATCTTTCTTTCCTTCTGATGCGGTATTGATTCAGCTTGAAGTGTATCTTTTTGAATTCCTTCCACTCACTTGTATTCGCATGTGAGCGCTCAGTATCAGTTGTACATCAATGGCTTGTGGAATTCCACGTATTAGGTGCACGATATGTATTATGAGTTTTGGTGATAGGCTACTTTGGAGGACTTGAGGCCTGAGTTGAACCGCAGCTTTAGTGGGACCGATGGCTTCATGAGTGGTAGGATGGCTGTACGATGAATATGATGTGACTGCAGGATGTGTTCAAATGATTTGAAAATAACTTGAAGTATTTTTTGAGATGTGAAAAGGACTATTAGATGCTCGATTTCTGTCGGTGTGTTATACTGTATGGAGTTATGAGGGTTTTGAGGGATTCATTCATGTTATTTCATTAGTGGAATGAATTAGATTCCCAAATCTTGTTGATGAGTTTAGACTTAGGAATATTAAGTGATTGCGCAGTAGTTGTGGTTGTGAAAGGGTATAGTGAGATGTCAATTTGAAGCATAATATGTGGGTTATGAATTGCGGTTGTGTGATCCTTATGATGTTGCGTGTGTAAGACCTAGTAAAGTTTTACCAAGAACTCTGGGTTCTATGGTGCCAAGGTGGTACAGACTTTTTAAGATGAACAATATGTTGGTGATTTGAAGAAATTTTTTTGAAGTGCAAGGCATTTCTGCGGTCCATTATGTGATCGCAGAACTGATCCGCGGACTGAAGATCTGCCGTGGAGTGAAGTAGAAACTTGAGCTAATTTGAGGATCATTATACGGTCCATTATGTGGCCGCATAATCATTTCGCATGCAGCACAATCCATCACAGATCCAACATACAAATTTCCAGAGGGAAGTTTTGTGGCGCATTATACGACCTCATAAATGGTTTGAAGACCGTAAACCAGTCGCAGCGGGAAGCAGAAATGCCCAGTTGAAGAGCGCCATTATGCATCCATTTTGCGGACCACATATGAGTTATGCGGTCGCATATGCGACCATAGATCTGCATCAGGACTTCATTTTTCTGGTTTTATAAACCCGACCCCATTCTTAGGGATCATTTTAGAAAATTCAAACTTATATGTTAGAGAGATAAATGTGGTCTAGAGTGAGAAAACGAATTTCTAAGTCATTTGTTCATCTATATTCGCTCAAGCCTTGAAGATTTCATAAGGGTAACTCACAATGTCTTTAACCAAAAGGGTAAGATTCTAGCCCTAACCTTCAGTTTCGAGATTTAACTGAAATTAGGTAATAAGCTAAGCAATTATTGGGTGTGGGAATCGTTCACTATGGATGCATGTACTATATAAGGTTGTGGGGTTATAGTTGAGCTCAATTAGGTAGACTTTGGGTAGTGAAATGGAGGAATCCACCATATGAGGACCTTGAAATCATAATGACCACCTAGTGTTTGATAAAATGTTCAAATGAGCTGGAACCATGAACTCCTTCTTAATTTGTGTTCAATTTTTCTATATATCTAAATAAATCAAGATTGCTAAGATTCCAGAACTGTTTAGTAGATTAAGGAAATCCCAGAGCGAGGTATGTTAGCTAAACTCCTCTTTTGGAATTGAACCCCACAATGGCCTTGTAAGTCTCGTGATGCTCGTTATAAATTGATTATTCCAAATAAGCCTTGTGTAAAAAATAAATATGTGTTCAATGTGCCTATGACCCGAAATTGCTCAAATATGTGCTTAAAGTCTTGAATAAGAATGTTTGTGGTGGACGATATGTGATGATATTTGAATGCGAAATAGTGAGCATGAAACATGAAGTACGACCAACGTGCCAAGAATGATATTGCGTTACGGCCAATGAAATGATTGACATGTAAAGGAATATGAAATGAGTGGTAAATACTTCTAGTAATAAATGCTTTGGGTGTATCTCTTAGTCATGAAGGAAGGTTAGGTAAAAACAACCTAACTTCGAAACTACACATGCCAATGTAGGAGTGAATGAGGGGTAAATCCCGGTAGTGGTTTGATGAGGTTGTTTCCCCTTATATGGGATGATATTGATGTGTTGAGATGTTTCCCCTTGAATGGGATGAGATTATTGCTAGCGATATGTGATGTGATGTCGATCCACATGGCATTGTGGTGAGACGGCTTACCAGATGGTGCTGAAATCGGATGTAATGTCACGCATATGGTGGTATTTTGAGAGGATGTATCGAGGTGAGACAACTTAGTCAGTCGGGCTGAGATCGGACTCTGTGCTAAAAACACGGTGGTGTATCAGTGCTAAAGATCTTCCGACTTAAAAAGGACCAGAATATACTTGAAACTTACCTTTCCCCTGACTTGACACCTTGATACTATTGGAGTTTCTTATTGATTTCATGTTTCATTTTCCGTTACTGTTACTCATTCTATTTAGAGGGTGTGTAGTTCTACATACTAGGATTATTCTATATGTACTAACGTTCCTTTTTTTAGGGGCGCTACATCTTTAATGGATGCAGGTGGTTCCATAGCTGGTGGTGTTGATTTGTGGTAGCAACATACCCTCTCCTCAGCTGACTTGGTGAGCCCTACTTCATTTCGGGGCCCTGTATCTCTTGTCCTTTCTACATAGCATTTTGAGGTATAGCCAGGGCCATATTGTGGGCATTGTCTTAGCGCTCTTTTGTTCTGTTAGAGGCTCTGTGAACATAGTGTGGGTTGTATCTATTTTGGGAAGGCTGAAATAAAACTTGTTGTAATTGTATCATTTGTCCCACTATAAGTACAAATGTATAGTGTACACTTTTGGGGACTTGTTCATGGCGTAATTAATGAAATGTTTTCTTGTACTTATTCATGGGTGAGTTGGTAGATGGTATTGTGCTCGCTTGCTCAACCAGGGTAACCCTGTAGAGCGTCGGTCGCGCTGCCCAAGGTCGGGGCTTGACAAGCTTGGTATCAGATGCTAAGGCTTTAAAGTGTCCTAGGATGTCTTGGAGCTTTGTCTAGTAGAGTCCTTCTTATCGGTATATTGTCGACCACATCTATAATTAGGAGGACACTTGGGAAATTAGGAATAGTTCCCTTCTTTGATGTTTAGATCGTGCGATAGAGTTGATTGAAAGATTGTTCCTCCTCTAACTCGTGCATTGCTCTATTTTTCAGTACACGACGCCTAGGAATAAAACAAGAGTTGGCCAAGTAGCCAATTCCATCCGAGGAGAGGCAGTTGATTCTTTACTTGATGATGCGGGTGAGCGCCCGAGGGGTGAGAATATTCCCCTAACAACTACACGGACTGATTCTACTAGTCATGATCAGACTCCATATATCCCTACACCTACTGAGAGTTCAACGATCCCTCAAACTGATATTCCAGTTCCACCTCCAACCCCCATTTCCTGTACGAGTGTACCTATTGTTTAGTGGAGCCATACAGGTGTTGGCTCGGATACTGGCTTCACATACCTACAAATCAAATGTTGAAGAGGAAACCTAGGAAGCCAAGGAAGAGAAGAAGAAGAAGTACTCAAATTTATTTGAATAGCTATATAATTGTATTCTTGATGTTAAGAACTAACTTTCTATAAATTATGTTCCCCCTATACAAGATATGTTAAGGGTACTCCCTCTTGGTAATGCAATGTGTATGGCGTTGTTTCCAGTGTTGTTTCCATATTGTTTTACATCATTGTACCGTGGTTATGTTGTTAGGATGGGTTTATGATATTCTATGACAGGTGGATAGACTTAGAAACAAGGGAAACTCTACCGATATTATTAGAAATTTAGGGTGTTAGTCAAAAATTTGGGGGGCTGTTGGTGTGTGAAGTAATAGATGTATCACAATGTATTCTAATAAGGGGTTTTGACCTCATTCGAGGACAAATGGTCCTATGCGGGGAAGGATGCAAGGCCTCGTAAAATTTTACCAAAAACTCAGGATTTTGTGGTACCAAATTGGGTCATGACAGCATGTACGGAGCTGCAAAAAAGACAAAAAAGTCGCAAAAAGGGAGAGTAGAGCTGGAGTAGGAGTCTGTAGATACGGAGGACTCAACGCATCTGTGATGGCGCAGATGTGGTTTTCTTAGTAGGAGCGAGACGTTGCATCGATGCACGTTCCTTGTCATAACCGCAATGTCGCAGAAACAAATATTCTTTTTCTATAAGTGCGAAGGTCGATTTTTAAGCTATTTCTGTAAAAGTGGATTTCATGCCGCAAAAATGACGCCACAAAAGCGGCTCATTTACCATAGATGCAAAAAGGTCTGGGAAGAACAGTATAAACTCGAGGGTTTGTGTATTTTATCATATATTGAACTATAGACCTCGAATTTGGGCTATTTTTAAGGCTATTTTCACCACATGGACTTGGATGAGTGTTCTCTACTCGGTTTTGATTTCATGATTCTATCTTCGCTCTACGCATTTGGATTATTAATATCAAAGAGAAATTTTGGGGTTTTGTCTAATATTCCAGATAGTTAATTATTGTGTTTTGAACATCAATTTGGAGTCAGATTTGAGTGAAACTACTATAGTTGGGCTCGTAATTGAATCGCTTGTCGGATTTTGTCCGTTTTGTCGGGTTCCAATGTGCGAGCCCTGGTTTTAATTTCTTGTTGACTTTGAGTAAATGTGTAAAGATTCGACCTTTATCATTTGACAATGTTTCTTTAGGCATTATCTTATGTATATTTAGTTTCACTTGGCTAGTTTTGAGTTGTTCGGAAGTTAGTATGCGTGGTACAGCATTTCTAGAGTATTTTCCAACTTGCTCGGTGTTGGATTTGTCTTGTTCAAGGTAAGTAATATATCTAAACCCTGATTTGAGGGTATTTAACCATGGGAACTGTGTTATATGTGATATATTAAGGTGACGCACATACTAGGTGACGAGCGTGTGGGCGTGCACCGAGAAAATCATGACTTTAGTCGACTATTAGACTATAACCGGACTTGTTTTTAGGAGCCACACATATCCAAAATGACACTACGAAGCTGTTCCAACTTCTGGAATTCCATTCTGACCCCGATAGCCTATTTTCCATTGCCAACCAGAAATCACCAAAAGCTAACTTTCGCCAATTCAAGCCTAATTCTGCACCGGACATCGAAATTTCATTCCGAACACACTCCTAAGTCCCAAATCACCTAACGAAGCTATCCAAGCCATAAAATCCATATTCCGAGGTCGTTTACCAATAAGTCAACTCCAAGTTGACTTTTCAACTTTTAAGTTAATTTAAGAGACTAAGTATCTCAATTCTCACCACGACCACTCCGAACCCAAACCATCCAACCCAACACAACATAAACAAGCTAAGCAATATGTGATAAAGTATAAATAGGGGAAACGGGGCTAATCTCACGAAACGACAAGCAGGGTCGTTACACTTGTTCCTCTCGAACCAACACGCCACTTACCGCCACTTCAGACACGACCAAATACAAGTACTGTTATTCATCATCCTTTAGGGTATGGAGCAAAGGTGGGCTCCAGAGATAATGTTTTAATTCTTCCAAGGCCTGTTGGCATCCCAGAGTCCAGTCGAAGCGATTTTTCTTCTTGAGAAGGGAGAAAAAGTGATGTCTCTGTTCCGATGACCTCGAGATAAATCATCCTAAGGCTGATATCGGCCCAGTCAGCCGGTGTACTGCTTTCACATGGTTTACCAGAGTGATCTCCTCAATGTCTTTGATTTTTTTGGGGTTGATCTCGATCCCCCTATTTGACACCATGAAGCCCAAAAATTTTCCCGAGCCGACTCCAAAAGCGCATTTCTTGGGGTTGAGCTTTATGTTGTATCTTCTTAGGATATCGAACGTTTCCTGCAAATGAGTCAAATGGTCTTCTGCACGCAGGGACATAAATTACATGTAATTAATGTAAATTTCCATAGACTTGCCTATTTGATGTTCGAACATCTTATTAACTAGGTGTTGGTATGTAGCTCCTGTATTTTTTAACCCGAAGGGCATTATATTATAGCAATATGTGCCATACTTAATTATAAACGAAGTGTTTTCGTGGTCCTACGGGTTCATTTCACTTTGATTGTACCCGGAGTAGGCGTCGAGAAAAGTAAGGATTTCGTGGCCAGCCGTAGCATCTATTAGAAAGTCAATGTTTGGCAGCGGGAAAGAATTTTTAGGGCATGATTTGTTCAAATCTTTGTAATCTACACACATTCTCAGTCTATTCCCTTTTTTAGGGACTACTAGTACATTAGCTAGCCATTCGGGGTATTTTACCTCCCTAATGGATCCTATATTAAGAAGCTTAGTTACATCATATTTGATGAATGTATGCTTTACCTCGGATTGAGGCCTCCTTTTTTGCTTCATCGATTTGAACCTGGGATCGACACTTAATCGATGGGTGGTTACCTCCGGTGGGATCCCTGTTATATCTAAATGGGACCGAGCGAAGCAATCTATGTTATCAATAAGAAATTGAATAAGTTTTTTCCTGAGTTCGGGGGTTAGACCCGTTCCCAGGTATACCTTTAATTCTGGAAGATGCTCGATCAATACTACATGCTCGAGTTCTTCGATAGTGGACTTTGTTGCATCTGATTCCTTAGAGGCAACGAAGGCTCGGGGTAAGAAAGTCTTCTTCTCCGTCCTCAACCATCTGGTCATCGATCACCTGTCCCTCGGGCTCAACCGAGGGTATGGGCTGTGATTGATATTTAGCTATATGTTCGCCTTTTAACTTCTCTGATGTAGATGGAGCTGATACTAGTGCCAAGTCATGCATTGCAAACATATCTTTAGCTGCATGCCGCTCTCCATACACCATTTTCACGTTATCCTTTGCTGGAAACTTTATCATTTGATGAAGGGTTGATAGTACTGCTCTCGTGCTATGTATCCATGGCATTCCAAGTAAAGCGTTGTACCTCATGTCACCTTCGATGACATGAAACTTGGTGGCTTGTATGGTTCCGGCCACGTTGACTAGGAGGGTTATTTCCCCCTTTGTTGTTTCACTCTCCATGTTGAATCCATTCAGGACTCGAGAGGCGGGTATGACTTGATCGAGCAACCCGAGCTGCTCCACGACCCTCGACCTGATTATATTGTCCGAACTACCTGGATCCAAGAGCACACGTTTGACTTGAATTTTTTTTAAAAGGATAGAAATTACCAGTGCATCATTATGAGGTTGAGATAAGGCCTCGATGTCTTCCCCGCTGAATGTGAGGGTGTCCTCGGGACTATAGTCCCGAGATCGTTTCTCCCTTGTGATGGATACTTTTGTTTGTTTGAATATGGGTCCCTGTGGGACGTCGACTCCTCCGATGATCATATGAATGATGTGCTGCGGCTCTTCCCGCTCATTTTTCCTCTTTACATCTCTCTCTCTCGAAAATGATTTTTGGCCATGTCACTGAGGAACTCTCGAAGGTGCCCTTCGTTGAACAATCGGGCTACCTCCTCTGGAAGCTATCTGCAATCCTCGGTCCAATAACCGTGAGTGTCATGGTATTTGCACATTAAGTTGGGTTCCTATGGGAAGGATCTGACTGCATGGGCTTTGGCCATCTTGTGTCTCTGATCTTGCTTATGGCTGATACGATGTCTGAGGCATCGATGTTGAAGTTGTACTCTGACTGCCATGCCCCAAAACCGAGGGACGAGACTAGCGCCTAACCGGATGAACTCGGTCAAGCGAACCTAGATTTCCTTTCCTACCCAACGCATTTTCCCATATTCATAATGTACTTTTATAAGTGAAACAACAAAATAGAATCAAAGCATGCGTTTAAAACATAAGTCAAATTTCCTCTTTTAACATTTCAACATTTAATCTTCCCAAAAACATGCATTCTAAAATACAACACTCCCGATACGGGATCATGATTACAAACGAGTACGACAACTACCCCAAATACATATATACAACCCACATAATGTCTACGAAACCTCTAAAGATTCGGAGAAAAGTATATAAACTTACCAGCAACAAAGCCCCGGCTATACCTTAACAGAACAGAATATGCAAAAGAAGATGGCATAGACTACGCACGACCCGGAAAGGAAGTCGGGCTCACCAAAACTGCTAAGGAGATGAAAGGAAGGCACCACTATCGGCGGACCGAGCTACCTGCTGTAGAACCACCTAAATCCATATAAAAGATGTAGCGCCCCTGGCAAAAGAGACATTAGTACCATGGAATATTACTAGTATGTATGAACAAGCTTTACTCTAAGTAAAATCAAACGATACACATATAGGAGCCAGTCAAAGAAACCAAACAAATACTTCACAGAGATACAGAAAACACAAATGAGAGTTCCATAGTTTCTTATTTCAATCGTTCTCCTGTTGCGTCGTGCAACCCGATCCCACCTTACAATCATATTCCACCGTTATTTCTTCTGTTGTGACGTGCAACCTGATCCCACCTTAAAATCACATTACACCCTTATTACTTCTCTTGGGGTGTGCAACCCGATCTCACCTTACAATCACATTACACCCTTATTACTTCTCTTGCGGCGTGCAACCCGGTCCCACCTTATAATCACATTACACCCTTATTACTTCTGTTGCAGCGTGCAACCCGATCTCACCTTACAATCATATTTGATAGCAACATCAACCAATCAATTCAATCACAAGGATTTTCATCAACAAGAATATACATTCGTAACAACCAAATAACCATGTGAAATCAAGGCCATAGTAATCTTTACCAAATAGTGAGTCATATACGGCATAGAATCAACATATAGTTTAATTAGATAAATCCACATTTCCTTTTCATTACTTTCTACACAGCATTTAGCACTTAGATATATTCAACAATTTGATTCGTTATCATTTTTTTTTTTTTTGCAGCACATCCTCTCACATCGATGTATTCAACATTTAACAAGCTTTGCACATGATAGAATAAGCACAAAGAATCACCTCTTCACAATATCATATAGCATGGTAGCATGATAATTTACTAAGACAATCAGGGAACATAATCTTACGCCCCAACACATTAGAATAATCGATTCACATATGCATAAGCCAGAAACTCATATCGAATGCTCAGACACCAACAAGGTGACTCTACGAAGATTAAATTTAGTCATACATACCTCGAGTCCAAAATTCCCCTTTAATACCTATTATCAACCCACCGGACCTTCTATCGCCTCCAATCTAATTTACAAGATGCCATGTTTAGACTTAGAATTAGAAATCATGACCTCATTTGGGCATTTTATAAAACACTATGTGATCCTTTAGATTAACTAGCCTCTTTTTAATGAAAGATTGCCCTAGGTTATTTCCCTTTGCTAGATTATAGTAGATTATTCACATGCATGCAAGGTCTTAAGTCTCATCTTCAAGAACCAACCTATGTGTGCCCTTTTCTAACTAAAATCATAAAATTTTGCGAAATGGGGTGGAGGTTTACCTCTTATGGTGAAGAAGATGATGACTACTCAATTAATTCCAGGCCTGAGTAGAGATGGAGGACCAACTTGGGGAAGATGAGGACTTCTCTCACTAAAACTCACTCTCACTTCTCTCTATTTTGATCAGACAGTCTTTGAAAATGAAGGGGATGGGTGTTTTATTAAACTGGGGGTCGGGTTTTAAAATTAGAAATTAGAAGCCCCGAAGCAGGTACGCGGTCAGGAATGCGATCGCATTCATGTTATCCGGTCTGGATACCTGTCGCATAAATGGCCTTCGGATGGGCCAAAAAGAAAAGCAGACTGCCCAGGTATGCGACCACTATGCAATCCGCATTCCTGTTATGCGATCGCATAGTGCGTTGCATAACTCCCTCCGTTAAAATAGAGGTGCAAGAATGCGACAACTATGCGGCCCGCATTTGTGAAATGTGATCGCATTATGGGCCGCATAGCTGTCCTCAAAATGGACAGCAACTGTCCAGGTATGCGACCACTATGCAGTCCGCATACCCGATCTGCGATCGCATACTGGATCGCAGACTCGCGCAATTCTAGAAAATTTTATTTTTTAAGTCCCGGGGGTAGTTTTTACTCCACAAGGGTCCGTTTTAAGAATTTCTACAGTTATAACCCCATGGGAACCCATTGGGGCATTGTTTTAAGACTTTAAATTTTACGGGTCTTTACATCCTCCCCCACTTAGAATCATTCCTCCTCGAATGTGGATCGGGGAATCCCTTAGATAAGAGAACACAAAACATGCCAACCCCAAAATTTATACTTACTCCGATATTTCCTCAAAATTTCGCCAGAGTTTCCTTTGTAATTAGGCCTATCTACCTGTCAGAGAGCCCCCGAAACACATTTTAACCAATTCCACACAGTTTCAGTTACTCTATCAACATGCACATAATCCGGTCATTTCAACAAGTTGCATATAATTCAATTACTTCCACAAGCCACACATAGTTCAATTAACTCCACAAATTTGCACATAATTCAACTATTACAATGAGTTGCACATGATCCAACTAATCACAACAACATATACATAGTTTGAGAAGTAACAATAGTAGGGTAACTAGGGGAGTGGAGTGTTCTTGCACAAAATTTGACACCAACGTAATTGCTTAGAGATGAAAACATTCAAAACCACTACCAGACTTATTCAAACAAGTGGGGATATTTCTCTTTCATTTCATTTTCCGCTTCCCACGTGGCTTCTTCGGCTTGTTAACTCCTCCATAATACTTTGACCGAAGCGGCCTCTTTGTTCCTCAACCTACGAATTTTCCTATCAATAATAGCAATCAGAACCTCTTCATATGACAACTTTTCGTTAATTTCAGGCATAGTCTTCTTTTTTTCTCTCAAATAATAACCTCATTGGTGCCAAGCGTGAGGGAATTCTAGATGGTCTCAACCGGACCGATGACAAATGGATCTCCAACTACCTTCTTCATCATGGACACATGAAACACCGGGTGCATTAGTGACATCTCAGGGGGAAATTCCAGCCTATACGCCACCTTCCCTATCCTCTTATCAATCCTATATGGCCCGACATACCTTGGGCTCAATATCCCTTTCTTCCCAAACTACATCACTCCTTTCATGGGAGACACCTTCAAGAATACCCAATCATCTACTTGAAACTCCAAATCTCTTCTATGAACGTCCATATAGGATTCCTGACGACTCTGAGAAGTCAAGAGTCTAAATTTTTCCATAACTTGGTGCACAAGATCCGGTCCTAGCATTTCCACCTCACCAACCTCGAACCATCCAATCGAAGACCTACACCTCCTTCCGTACAATGCCTCAAATTGAGCCATCTAAATACTAGCATGGCAACTGTTATTATTAGCAAATTCTATAAGCGGCAAGTGATCATCCCAGCTACCCTTAAAATCTAATACACAAGCCCGTAACATATCTTCAAGTGTCTGAACAGTCCGCTCTGCCTGACCATCTGTTTGCGAGTGGAAAGTTGTGCTGAGATTGACCTCCGTACCCAAACCTTGCTGAAATTTCTTCCAAAAGTTAGTTGTGAACTGGTCCCCTCGATCTGAGATAATAGATGCTGGAGTGCCATGGAGCCTGACTATTTCTTTGATATACAATTGAGTGTATTGTTCTACAGTATCGATGGACTTGACTGGCAAGAAATGCGCCGATTTCGTGAGCCGATCCACTATTACCCAAATTGAGTCGAACCTACGCGGAGTGCGAGGTAACCCCACCACAAAGTCCATATTGGTCATTTCACATTTCCACGTCGGTATTCCCATAAGTTGTTCCAGCCCATCGGGCCTAGGATGCTCAACCTTCACTTGCTGACAACTTTGACACCTAGCCACAAAGTCCGCCAATTCCCTCTTCAAACGGTTCCACCAATAAATCTCTTTGAGATCATGATACATCTTCGTATAACCTGGGTGTACGGAATACCTGGAATTGTGAGCCTCTGCCATATCTCTCTCCGGAAGATCATCCACATCCGGAACACATAGTCTCCTTTGGCACCGCAAAACACCATCATCATTGCCGCATAAAAATGCTGCAGTCTTGTGATTCGGAATTGCTTCTCTCAACTGTGTCAAAGCTGGATCCCTGAATTGCTTTCCCTTGACATCCGCTACAAGTGAAGAGTATGCTCCTTTATGCACCACGACATTCCCTTCATCTGAGGCCGAAAGACATACCCCCAGACAGGCCAACTGATAAATCTCCCGAGCTAAAGGCGTCTGACCTGCTTCCAAATGAGCCAAGCTACCCATGGATTTCCGACTAAGAGCGTCAGCTACCACATTCGCCTTTCCTGGATGGTACAAAATATTCATATCATAATCCTTGAGCAATTCTAACCACCTCCACTGTCTTAAGTTCAACTCCTTCTGCTTGAGTAAATACTGAAGACTCTTGTGGTCTGTGAACATGTCCACATGGGCCCCATAAAGATAATGCCGCCAGATCTTCAATGCAAACACAACTGCCGCGAGCTCCAAATCATGCGTCGGGTAATTCTTCTCATGATTCTTGAGCTTTCTAGAAGCATATGTTATTACCTTACCACATTGCATCAATACACACCCAAAACCAACCTTTGAAGCATCACAATACACCACAAACCTTTCTGAACCTTCTGCCAAGGTCAACACTAGAGCCGAAGTCAATCTTGATTTCAATTCTTGAAAACTCTTTTTGAAAGCATCAGACCACTAAAACTTAACCGCGTTTTCGTCAGGTTAGTTAATGGGGAGGAGAGGGTAGAGAATCCTTCCACGAACCTCCGATAATACCCAGCCAAACCCAAGAAACTACGAATCTCTGTCGGGGTCATTGGTCTAGGCCAATCCTTGACCACTGCAATCTTTTGGGGAGCAACCTGAATCCCTTCCCTGGAAACAACTGTCACGCCCCAAAATCGAGGGACGCGACAGGCACTCAACCGGGTGGCCCCAGTCAAGCGAACCTGATTTGCCTTTCCTAACCCATGCATTACCCTGTGATTTCAATATACATTATTCATGTGAAATAGCCATTTATAACTTAAACATAAACCTACAACTTGAATTCATTTCTATTTTTTGTCATTTCAAAAATATTATTCCAAATGCTTACAAAATACATACAACATTTACCAACGTGGGTCACGATTCCGAACCGTACCATTTCTTAACCAAAATACACATGTACACTACCCACATTGTGTCTACAGAGCTTCTACGAATACAAAAAATTTATATACTACTGGCCGGTAACAAGGCCCCAGCTATACCTTACACTACACCATAAACTCAAAATAAGGCGACATGAGCCACACGTGGCCCCGGGAGGAAGTGGGACTTACTAGAACAGCTGACGGAAAGGAGAGGAGGCACTACTAACGGTGGGCTGAATTACCTACTGTAGAACCACCTACATTCATATAAGAAAATGTAGCGCCCCCGAAAAAATGGACGTTAGTACTGTGGAATAGTACTAGTATGTATGAACAAACGTTATCCGAAGTACAATCAAACAATACACAGATAAGACATTGTAATAGAACCAATCAATCAATGCACGTGGAAAGAAACAACCAAAACCAACAAATTTCACAATATCTCCTTTTCCCCTTTCAACATCACCATATTCAAGAGTTTCATAGATTTTCATTTCAATAGTGATAATGATCACATTCCGTCCTTATTACCTCGGCCACCATTATTACCTCGGCCACCCTTATCACCACAACCCAACAACCTTATTACTTCGTGTTGCGGCGTGCAATACGACCCCGCCTGACAATTTTATCCATCCTTATCACCACAAATCACACCTTATTACTTCACGTTATGGCGCACAACCCGAACCTATCTGACAATTTAAATTCATGACAACAACCACAAACAATTACATCACAAGAATCATCATTTCAAGGAATACAAGTTCATATCAACAATTTATTTATTTGGGCCCAAGGCACCATAATTCTCACCAAACAGTAGTTCATATACACGGTGTTGCCATAATCATTCAACTCATTTATATCATTTCATAATACTCTTTTTCATTACTTTCCACGCACGGCTTTTGGCCATTATATACATTCCCACCATGGGCACATCCATAATTTTTCATTCATTAACACATACTTTCATATCGATACCCTCGAGCATTTACGAGCTTTGCACATAATAAGACAGGCACATCCAAAACACTTTTCACAACCTCATATAGCACGGTAGTATGATAGTTCAACTAGGACAATCAGAGAATAGAATCTTACGCCTCAACACATTTGAATAATCAATTCACATATTCTCAAACAAGGTACACATGTTGTATGCCCGGACCCAGCAAGAGGATTCTACAAAGGTTAAAGTTAGCCATACATACTTGGGGTCGAAATTCCTTTTTTAACTTTTACTCACAAATCACCGGACCGACTAGTACCGTCAATCTAGTTCACAATTAAATATATTCAATTCAGAATTGGAAATCATGCATACAATTTGAACCCTTTTTAAGCATTTTGTTGAATGCTATGTGACCCCTTAGATTGCCAACCCGTTATTTGCGAATTTTACCCCAACCGACTTCCTCTTACTAGATTATGGACATTAATTATCATGTATGCAAGGTATCAACTTAAATTTTTAAGAATCAATTCATGAGAACCCCATTTTGCTTAAAACCTAAAAACTAATAAAAAAGGTTGGGGATTCTTACCTGTTAGAATGAAGAAGAAGATGATTACACGAAATTTTCAGGCTTGAGTGACTTTGAAAATCCAATTGATAGAGATGAAGCTTTCTCTCTCAAGAACACTCTCTCCCCTCTCTCTAATTTTGTTCATAAAATTGTTAAAAATGACGGGGAGGGGTGTTTTAATGAACTGGGGTCGGGCTTTATAATTAGAAAAATACAAGCCCAAAACAAGAATGCGGTCAGGAATGCGATCGCATTCCTGACATGCGGTCCGCAGAATGGCCCACAAGATGGGCCAAATCGAAAACATACTGTGCAGGTATGCGACCCCTATGCGGTCCGCATACATATTATGTGATCGCATAGTGCGTCGCATAATCTCCCTCACCAGAATCAATGGGCAAGAATACGACATCTATGCGGTCTACAGAACCAACATGCGATCACATTTTGGACCGCATAATTGTCCTCAAATTGGGCAGTGATTTTGCCCATGTATGCGACCAGTATGCGGTCCTCATACGCGTTATGAGATCGCATAGTGCGTCGCATAACGCCCAAATTTCTAGAAAATTCATCTTTCAAATTTCAGGGTAATTTTTACTCAATTTAGGCCCGTTTTAAAATTTTTCACAATAAAAACAACTCGGGGACTCATTCGGGCATTAAATTTAAACAAGAAAATTTTACGGATCTTTACATCCTCTCCCCCCCCCCTTTAAAAATCATTCGTCCTTGAATGAGGACTTTGGGAAATCAATTAGTTTCGAAAGCATGATATGCAACTTCCAGATTTTCACCAACTCCAATATCTCAGAAAATTTTTTCCAAAGATCCCTTTGTAATTAGACCTATCTACCTGCCAAAGAGCCCTCGAAATACATTTTCAAGCACTATTACACAGTTTTAATCACCCAATAACTCACACACAACGTTGTTACCTCAGCAATTTGTAAATATTCAATCATTTTGTTAGTTACACATAGCTCTTTCTTCCTACACCACAAATCTATACATGATTCACGTTCTTGCACATAACTTGGTCATTTTAATGAGTCCTATACAACCCAATCACCTCAATACACCATATTTATTTTAATTAATCATTACCAACCTACACTACCATTAATCTCTTTCCTAACACATAAGCTCCACAAAACTTTCATTTACTTCAAGGGTTGCACACTACCCAAATAGTAACAGCGGGTTCAGTTTTAGCACACATGGGAAATTACAACAACAAGGCAATTAGGGGAAGATGGGATGCTTTTGCACAAAACTGAACAAAAAGAAAAAAATATATAATTTTCTTAGAGGTGACAGTTCTGACGAACACTACTAGACTTATTCAAAAAGTTGGGATATTTTTATTTCATCTCATTTTCCGCTTCCCACGTGGCTTCCTCAACGTGCTGACTTCGCCACAATACTTTAACTGAAGCAATTTCTTTGTTCCTCAATCTACGGACTTGTCTATCAAGAATAGCAACCGGAACCTCTTCATACGATAATTCTTAATTAACCTCAATAGTCCCAACTGGAACGATGGCTGATGGATCTCCAACCACTTTCTTCAACATAGACATGTGAAACACCGGGTGCACTAATGACAATTCAGGGGGTAATTCCAACCTATAAGCCACTTGTTCTATCCTTTGAGAAATTCGATATGGCCCTACATACCTTGGGCTCAATTTCCCTTTCTTCCCAAACCGCATCACTCCCTTCATAGGAGATACCTTCAAGAATACCCAATCATCTACTTGAAATTCCAATTCTCTTCGACGAATGTCCGCATAGGATTTTTGACGGCTCTGAGTGGTTTTCATCCTCTTTCGAATGACTCTGACTTTTTCCTATGCCTGGTGCACAAGATCTGGCCCTAACAATTCTGCTTCACCAACCTCGAACCACCCAACCGGAGATCTACACCTTCTTCCGTACAATGCCTCGAATGGGGCCATCTGAATACTAGCGTGAAAGCTGTTATTGTAAGTAAATTCGATAAGCGGTAAATGATCATCCCAACTACCCTTTAATTCCAACACACAAGCCCGTAACATATCTTCAAGCGTCTGAATAGTCCACTCTGCCTGACCATCCATCTGCGGATTGAAAGTCGTGCTGAGGTTTACCTGAGTACCCAAACCTTGTTGAAATTTCCTCCAAAAATTAGCTGTGAACTGGGCTCCTCGATCTGAGATAATAGAAACTAGAGTACCATGAATACTGACTATTTCATTGATATACAATAGAGCGAAATGTTCTGCAGTATCGGTGGACTTGACTGGCAAGAAGGGAGTTGATTCCGTGAGTCGATCCACAATCACCCAAATCGAGTTGAACATGCGCTGAGTGCGAGGTAACCCTACCACCAAATCCATGTTTATTATTTCCCATTTCCACATTAGAATTTCCATAACCTGAGTTAACCCAGCGGGCCCCTGATATTCGGCCTTCACTTGCTGACAATTCGGACGTTTAGATACAAAGTCTTCCACACCTCTTTTCATACCGCTCCACCAATAAACTTCCAGGAGATCTTGATACATTTTCATTGAACCTGGGTGCACGGAATACTTGGAATTGTGAGCTTCCCCCATCACCCTCTCCCGAAGATTATCCACATCAAGAACGCATAGCCTTCCCTAGATGGTACAGAATTTTCATATAAAAATCCTTAAGCAATTCTAACCATCGCCACTGCCTTAAATTCAACTTCTTCTGCTTGAACAAATATTGGAGACTCTTGTGGTCTGAGAACACGTCCACATGGACCCCATACAAATAATGCCGCCAGATTTTTAATGCAAACACATTTGCCACGAGCTCTGAATCATGCAACGAATAAGGTTTCTCGTGATTCTTGAGTTTTTTTGAAGAATAGGCTATAACCTTCCCGTGTTGCTTCAACACAAATCCTAAACCAACCTTTTAAGCATCACAATAAACAACAAATCCCTCTGTGCCTTTTGGCAAAGTTAACACTGGTGTCGAAGTCAATCTTGATTTCAACTCCTGAAAGATCTTCTCACAAGCGTCGGACCATTGGAACTTAGCTGCTTTCTGCGTAAATTTAGTCAATGGGGAGGCAAGGGTAGAGAACCCCTCCACAAACCTCAGATAATACCTAGGTAGACCCAAGAAACTGCGAATCTCTGTCGGGGTCGTTGGTCTAGGCCAATCCTTCACCGTTGCGATCTTCTGGGTATCAACCTTAATCCCTTATTTGGAATCAACATGACCAAAAAACGCGACTGACTCCAGCCAAAATTCACATTTTGAAAACTTGGCATACAATTGGTGCTGATGAAGAGTCTGCAGAACTGCCTGAGGTGATTAGCATGATCCTCCCAACTCCGCTAGTAGACAAGTATGTCATCAATAAAAACAATCACGAAGGAGTCAAGAAACGGTTTGAAAACCCGATTCATAAGATCCATGAAAACTGCTGGAGCATTGGTCAGTCTAAAGGACATTACTAAAAATTCAAAATGGCCATAACGAGTTCTGAAGGTGATCTTAGGAATATTCTGCTCTCTGATCTTCAACTGGTGATACCCCGACCGTAAATCAATTTTGGAGAAAAACCTCGCACCCTGCAATTGGTCGAACAAATCATCTATCCGGGGCAATGGATACTTGTTTTTGATAGTGACATTGTAGAGCTACTGATAATCAATACACATCTGAAGCGACCCATCCTTCTTCCTGACGAAAAGAACCGGAGCGCCTCACAGCGACACAGGCAGCCGAATGAAGCCCTTCTCTAATAAGTCTTTCAACTGCTCCTTTAACTCCCTCAACTCTGCTGGCGCCGTTCTATATGGTGGAATAGATATTAGCTGCGTATCTGGCAATACATCAATACCGAAATCTATCTCTCTATCTGGCGGAATCCCTGGAAGCTCGTCCGGAAATACTTCAAGAAACTGATTCATGACTGGGACGGACTCGGGGGCAGACACTTCTGAAGTGGTGTCCGCAACCCAGACCAAATGATAAACACACCCCTTTTTAATCATCTTCGAGGCCTTAAGGTAGGAAATAAACCTACCCTTTGGCACCACACCATTCGACTTCCACTCAATAACTGACTCCTTAGGAAACTCTAGTCTCATAATTCTGGTTTGGCAGTCGAGTTTAGCAAAGCACGAGTAAATCCAATCCATCCCCATGATAACATCAAAATCTACCATCCCAAGTTCGATAAGATCGGCCGTGGTATCTCGACCACACACTGTGACAACACAATTCCTATAGACTCGTGCGGCTGTGATGGAATCACCAACAGGAGTCGACACAGAGAACGGCTCATGAAGTTGTTCAAGTTCTATCTTGAAACTTGAAGCAATAAATGGGGTAGCATATGACAAAAAGGACCCCGGACAAATAAGAGCATAAACACCAAGTGCTTGAACAGTCAGAATACATGTAATAACATTTGGAGAAGCCTCCACACTCTGGCGAAAACTCAAATCATAGAAGCGATTGGGTCCACCCCTACCTCGTAATCCACCCCTAACTGCACCACGCCCTGCTGGAGCTGGAGGACGCACTGAAGATGCGGCGAATGAAGAACCGGACGGTTGAGCAAAACCACTACTCATGCCCTGAATGGGCGCACGGAAATTCCGCTGAATATGACCTCTCTCCCCACACCCGAAGCATATCGGGATATCCAGGTAACAAGGCTCGGTATGGAACCTCCCATACTTAGGGCACAGAGCCCTCATCTGCTGCTGAAACCTCCCTCCTGAACGACCAGACTGATAGGGTCTCCTGCTTTCTGATCTTGTCCCCCAGCGACTGCTCTGCTGATAGCGATGCACTAGATGAGGACTGAGCATAAGAGTGGGATGGCCCTGATGGTCCTCTCCCCTGAACTGGTCTCCCTCCTCCAACTGAACTCCCCGAGTGGCCCACTGACCGGGCGCTGCTACTACTCTCCCTCTCCGACCTTATCTTCAATTTTCTAGCCTCTGTGGCCTGGGCGAATCCCACTACCTTACCATAATTCATGTCTGAGTGCAAAGCAGTTGTAGCAGCTTCATTCACAACCAAGAGACGGAGGCCCTGAACAAATCGTCGAACTCTAGCATCCATAGTCGATACCAACTGAGGAGCGTACTTGAAAAATCTCCTGAACTCCATGTCGTACTCCCACACACTCATATTACCCTTCTTGAGGACCTCAAACTCCATAGCACAGGCTGCCATAGTCTCGGCAGGCAAGAAGTGATCCATGAAAGCATCAACGAACTCATCCCATCTCGCCGGAGGACTTCCCTCCCCACGTGGATTCTCCCAAATCTCGAACCATGAATACGCTGCTCCCCTCAGCCTTGAAGATGCTAACTCAACCCCCTCTATCTCTATAGCCTTCATAACTCGAAGCGTCTTGTACATCTCATCTAGAAAATCCTGCGGATCGGCCTCTAGATTAATACTTGAGAACTCTGGAGGGGCCAACCGCAGAAACTGGTTGACTCTGGACAGGTGGATTCTCCCTGTCCACTAGAAGGTGCAGGGGCAATATGATATCTTTGGGCCTGAGCGGCCACTAACTGAGTCAACGTATGAATAGCTCGCCTGAGGTCCCCATAGGAAGTACCGGGACCTGAAACTGGAACCGAAGAAGGATCAGGAATATCAGCGGGAGGGATTGTAGCACCCTCAGCCGCAGCAGGAACAGGATTGTTGTGATCTGGAACAGAAAGGCCGGGTGGATTCAAGGTCGGGGATTCGCTCTCACCCGCACCATCGGGTACATAATTCACAGCCACACTTAGTGTGGCACTGGCCTCTAGGACGAATTGAGCTCTCTTCCTTGGTTCCATTACTGAAAATTTTGGAACAGACCACGAGTTAGACAAGAATATTTTCACTTTCCGCTTCACCGCATGATATAGAATAACAATAAAAAGGGTGTTTCCTTAATTTCCATGTAGCCCCCTAATTATAGATGTGGTCGACAACACACCGATAAGAAGGGCTCTACTAGACATGGCTCTGAGACATCTTAGGACATTTTAAAACCTTAGGCTCTGATACCAAGTTTGTCACGCCCAAAATCGGGGGACGCGACCGGCACTCAACCAGGTGGCCCCAGTCAAGTTCCTTTCCTAATCCACGCGTTACCCCATGATTTCAATATACATTATTCATGTGAAATAGCCATTTATAACTTAAGCATAAACTTACAACTTCAATTCATTTCAACTTTTTATCATTTCCAACATATGATTCCAAATGCTTACAAACTACATACAATATTTACCAACGTGGGTCACGATTCCGAACCGCACCATTACTTACTCAAAATACACATGTACACTACCCACATTGTGTCTACGGGGCCTCTACAAATACAAAAGATTTATATACTACTTGCCAGCAACAAGGCCCTGGCTATACCATACACTACACCATAAACTCAAAATAAGGTGACATGAGCCACACGTGGCCCCGGGAGGAAGTGGGGCTCACCAGATGAGCTGACAGAAAGAAGAGGAGGCACTACTAATGGTGGGCTGAATAACCTGCTGTAGATACACCTACATTCATATAAGAAAATGTAGCGCCCCCGGAAAAAGCTACGTTAGTACTGTGGAATAGTACTAGTATGTATGAACAAACTTTATCCCAAGTACAATCAAACAATACATAGAGAAAGTAATAGAACCAATCAACAATGTACGTGGAAAGAAACAACCAAAATCAACAAGTTTCACAATATCTCATTTTCCCCTTTCAACATCACCATATTCAAGAGTTTCATAGATTTTCATTTCAATAGTGATAATGATCACATTCCATCTTTATTACCTCGGCCACCCTTATCACCACAACCCATCAACCTTATTATTTCGTGTTGCGACGCGCAACCCGACCCCGCCTGACAATTTAATCCATCCTTATCACCACAACCCACACCTTATTGCTTCGTGTTGCGGCGCGCAATCCGACCCCGCCTGACAATTTAAAATCGTGAAAAAAACCACAAATAATTACATCACAACAATTATCATTTCAAGGAACACAAGTTCATGTCAACAATTTATTTATTTGGGCCCAAGGCACCATAGTTCTCACTAAGCAGTAGTTCATGTACTAGGTGCTGCCATAATCATTCAACTCATTTATATCATTTCACAATACTGTTTTTCATTACTTTCCATGCACAACTTTTGGCCATTATATACATTCCCACCATGGGCACATCCATAATTTTTAATTCATTAACACATACTTTCATATTGATACCCTCGAGCATTTACGAGCTTTGCACATAATAAGACAGGCACATCCAAAACACTTTTCACAACCTCATATAGCACGGTAGTATGACAATTCAACTAGGACAATCAGAGAATAGAATCTTACGCCTCAACACATTTGAACAATCAATTCACATATTCTCAAACAAGGTACACATGTCGTATGCCCGGACCCAACAAGAGGATTCTACAAAGCTTAAAGTTAGCCATACATACTTGGGGTCGAAATTTCTTTTTTAACTTTTACTCACAAATCACCGGACTGACTAGTACCGTCAATCTAGTTCACAATTGAACATATTCAACTCATTATTGGAAATCATGCATACAATTTGAACTCTTTTTAAGCATTTTATTGAATGCTATGTGACCCCTTAGATTGCGAACCCCTTATTTGTGAATTTTACCCCAACCCACTTCCTCTTACTAGATTATGGACATTAATGATCATGCATGCAAGGTATCAACTTATATTTTCAAGAATCAATTCATGAGAACCCCCTTTTCTTTAAAACCTGAAAACTAATGAAAAGGGTTGGGGTTCTTACCTGTTTGAATGAAGAAGAAGATGATTACTCAAAATTTCCAAGCCTGAGTTACTTTGAAAATCCAATTGATAGAGATGAAGCTTTCTCTCTCAAGAACAGTCTCTCCCCTCTCTCTAATTTTGTTCAGAAAATGGTCAAAAATTAAGGGGAGGGGTGTTTTAATGACTTGGGGTCGGGTTTTAAAATTAGAAAAATAGAAGCCCGACACAAGAATGAGGTCAGGAATGCGCCGCAGAATCGACCGCATAATGGCCCTCATGATGGGCCAAAATCAAAAACACATTGTGCAGGTATACGACCACTATGTGGTCCGCATAAACGTTATGCGATCGCATAGTGCATCGCATAATCTCCCTCACCAGAATCAATGGGCGAGAATGCGACAACTATGCGGTCCGCAGAACCAACATGTGATCGCATTTGGGACAGCATAGTTGTCCTCAAATTGGGCAGTGATTCAACCCATGTATGCGACCATTATGTGGTCCGCATACACGTTATGCGATCGCATAGTGCATCGCATAATGCCCATATTTCTGGAAAATTCATCTTTCAAATTTTGGGGTACTTTTTTGTCAATTTAGGCCCGTTTTAAAATTTTCCACAATAAAAAGAACTCGGGGACTCATTTGGGCATTATTTTAAACAAGAATATTTTACGGGTCTTTACAACAACATGGCCCAAAAAGGTGACTGATTCTAGCCAAAATTTGCATTTTGAAAACTTTGCATACAACTGGTGCTGATGAAGAGTCTATAGAACTGCCCTGAGGTGATTAGCATGATCTTCCTGACTTCGCAAATAAACAAGGATATCGTCAATAAAGAAAATCACAAAGGAGTTAAGAAACGGTTTGAAAACCCGATTCATCTGATCCATAAAAGTTGTTGGGCCATTGGTTAGCCCAAAAGACATTACCAGAAATTCAAAGTGCCCATATCGAGTCCTGAAGGAAGTCTTAGGAATATCCTGCTCCGTGATCTTTAATCGGTGATACCCGGACCGCAAATCAATCTTTGAGAAGAACTTATCACCTTGCAACTGGTCGAACAAATCATCTATCCGAGGCAATGGGTATTTGTTTTTTATGGTGACCTTGTTCAGATGCCAATAATCAATTCATATCAGAAGCTATCCGTCTTTCTTTCTGAAAAAAAGAACCGGTGCACCCCAAGGCGACACACTTGACCAAATGAAACCCTTTTCTAGTAGATCTTTCAACTATTCTTTTAACTCTCTCAATTCTGCTGGCGCCATTCGGTAGGGTGGAATAGATATTGGTGGCGTATCTGGCAATACATCAATCCCAAAATCGATCTCTCTATCTGGTGGAATCGCAGGAAGCTCGTCCAGAAATACTTCAAGAAATTCATTCACAACAGGCACAGATTCGGGAGCAGGCACCTCTGAAATGGTGTCCGCAACCCGGACCAAATGGTAGATGCACCCTTTTCTGGTCATCTTTGAGGCCTTAAGGTAGGAAATAAGCCGACCTCTTGGCACAACATTATTCCCCTCCCACTTGATTACTGGTTCATTAGGAACCTCGAGCCTCATAATTCTGCTTCGGAAGTCGAGTTTAGCAATGCAGGAAAAGAGCCAATCCATCCCCATAATTACATCAAAATCTACCATTTCTAACTTAATAAGATCGGCCGTGGTATCCTGACCACGCACCGTGACAACACAATTCCTATAGACTCGCACGACCGTAATAGAATCACCAACTGGAGTTGACACATAGAACGGCTCATTGAGATGTTCGGGTCCTATCCCAAAACATGAAGCAATAAATGGAGTAACATATGATAAAGAAGACCCGGGATAAATAAGAGCATACACATCATGTGACTGAACAGTCAGAATACCTGTGACAAAATCTGGAGAAGCCTTCGCACTCTGGCGACCACTCAAAGCATAGAACCGACTGCGTCCCCCTTGACCCCGTGCTCCACCCCTAGCTGCACCGCGCCCTGCTGGATCTGGAGGGCCGCGGGCTGGAGGGCGTGTTGAAGATGTAGCGGCTGAAGAACTGGATGGCTGAGCAGTGCCCCTACACGTTCCCTGACGGAGAGCACGACAGTCTCGCTGAACATGGCCTCTCACCCCACACCTATATCATACTGGTATGTCCAAGTAACAGGGATCAGAATGAAACCTCCCGCACTTAGGGCATGGGGCCCCCCGCTGCTGCTGGAACCTCCCACCTGAACGACCCGACCGATGGAACCTCCTGCTATTTGAACCTGATCCAACGTGACCTCCCTGCTGATAACTGTGCCCTGAAGGCGGCGCACTGGCTGAGGACTGAGCATAGGACTGAGATGGACCTGATGACCCTCTCCTAAAGGGTTGATCTCCCTCCTCCAACTGAACTCCTAGGGTTGCTCGCTGATCGGGCCCTACTACTATTCTCCATTTTCCATTCTTATCTTTAATTTTCGAGACTCCGTAGCCTAGGAAAATCCCACAATCTTCTCGTAGTTCATATCTGAATGCACAGAAACTGTAGCAGCTTCATTAATAACCAAGGCCTTGAACAAACCGATGAACTCTAGCCTCCATAGTAGACACCATGTGAACAACATATTTGGACAAGCGCATGAACTTCATATGATACTCCCACACACTCATGTTGCCTTGCTTAAAGGCCTCAAACACTATAGCACGGGTTGCCATAATCTCCGCAGTCAAGAAATGACCCATAAAGGCATCCACAAACTCATCCCACCTCGCCGGAGGGCTCCCCTCTCCACAGGAACTCTCCCACATCTCGAGCCACGAATATGCTGGTCCCTTCAACATATAGGAAGCCAAATCAACCCCCTCTGTATCAGTAGCCCTCATAACTTGGAGGGTCTTGTACATCTCATCAATAAACTCCTGAGGATCAGCCTCTAGGTCGGTGCTTGTGAACTCTGGAGGGGCTAACCGTAGAAACTGGTTGACTCTCGAACCTGAAGAATCACCTAGCTCGCTAGAGGACATAGGGGCATCATTTAATCTTTTGTTCTGAGAGTCCACTAACTAGGTCAACATCTGGATAGCTCCCATGAGGTCCCCATCAGAATTATCGGGACCGGAAGCTGGAGCTGGAGGTGGGTCAGGAATATCAGCGGGAGGGATTTCTGCACCCTCCGCTGGGGTAGGAATAGGAATAGTCTAGCCTGGAGTGGAGGAGTTAGGTTGATTTGTGGTCGGGGAATCGTTCGCACCCGCACCATCAGCTGGAGAATTTATGACCACTCCTGGGGTGGCATTGGCCTCTAGGCCGAGTCGAGCTCTCTTCTTGGGTGCCATTTACTGAAAATTAGAACAATACACGAGTTAGAGGTAGACAACCTCACCTTTCACCACATCGCACGATATAGAATAGCAATAAAAGGGTACTTTCCTAAATGTCCATGCAGCCCCATAATTATATATGTGGTCGACAACGCACCGATGAGAAGGGCTCTACTAGACACGGCTCCGAGACATCCTAGGTATCTTTTTAAAACCTAAGGCTCTGATACCATGTTTTTCACTCCCCAAAACCGTGAGACGAAATTGGCGCCTAACCGGATGAACCCGGTCAAGCGGACCTGGATTGCCTTTCCTACCCAACGCATTTCCCCGTGTTCATAATGTACATTTATAAGTGAAACAACAAAACAGAATCAAAGCATGCGTTTACAACATAAGTCAAATTTCCTCTTTTAACATTTCAACATTTAATCTTCCCAAAAACATGCATTCCAAAATACAACACTCCCGATACGGGATCGTGATTAAAAAGGAGTACGACAACTACCCCAACTACATGTATAGAACCCACTTAATTTCTACGGAGCCTCTAAAGATACGGAGAAGAGTATATAAACTTGCCGGCAACAAGGCCCCGGCTATACCTTAACATAACATAATATGCATAAGAAGATGGCATAGACTACGCACGACCCCGAAAGGAACTCTGGCTCACCAAAACTGTTGAGGAGATGAAAGGAAGGCACCACTATCGGTAGACCGAGCTACCTTCTATAGAACCACCTACATCCATATAAAAGATGTAGCGCCCCCGGCAAAAGGGACATTAGTACCATGGAATAGTACTCGTGTGTATGAAAAAGCTTTACTCTAAGTAAATTCAAACAATAAACAGATAGGAGACAGTCAAAGAAACCAAGCAAATATTGCACAGAGATACAGAAAACACAACTGAGAGTTCCACAGTTTCTTATTACAATCATTCTCCTACTGCGGCGTGCAACTCGATCCCAACTTACAATCATATTCCACCCTTATTTCTTCTGTTACGGCGTGTAACCCAGTCCCACCTTACACTCACATTAAACCCTTATTACTTCTGTTGCAGCGTGAAACCCGATCCCACCTTACAATCACATTACACCCTTATTACTTCTGTTGCGGCGTGCAACCCGATCCCACCTTACAATCACATTACACCCTTACTACTTCTATTGCAGCGTGCAACCCATTCCCACCGCATAGTGGTCGCATACATAGGCAGTCTGCTTTTTTTTTGACCCATCTGAAGGCCATTTATGCGACAGGTATGCGGACCACATAACAGGAATATGATCGCATTCTTGACTGCATACCTTCTTCGGGGATTCTAATTTCTAATTTTAAAACCCGACCCCCAGTTTAATAAAACATCCCTCCTTTTCATTTTTAAATACTATCTGATCAAAATAGAGAGAAGTGAGAGTGTGTTATAGTGAGAGAAGTCCTCATCTTCCCCAAGTCGGTCCTCCATCTCTACTCAGTCCTAGAATTAATCGAGTAGTCGTCATCTTCTTCACCATAAGAGGTAAGCCTCCACCCCATTTCCCCAGATTTTTAGATTTTAGTTAGAATAGGACACACATAGGTTGGTTCTCGAAGATGAGAGTTAAGACCTTGCATGCATGAAAATAATCTACCGTAATATATCAAAGGGAAGTAAGCTAGGGCTAATATTTCACTAAAAAGGGGCTCGTTAATCTAAAGGAACACATAGTGTTTGATAAAATGCCCAAATGAGTTCATGATTTCTAATTCTATGTCTAAATATGGCATCTTGTAAATTAGATTGGAGGCGATAGAAGGTCCGGTGGGTTGAGAATTGGTATTAAAGGGGAATTTTCGACTCGAGGTATATATGACTAACTTTAATCTTCGTAGAGTGACCTTGTTGGTGTCCGAGCATTCAGTATGAGTTTCTGGCTTATGCATATGTGAATCTATTGTTCTAATGTGGTGAGGCGTAAGATTATGTTCTCTAATTGCCATAGTTGATTACCATGCCACCATGCTATATAAGATTGTGAAGAGGTGATTCTTTGTGCTTATTCTATCATGTGCAAATCTCGTTAAATGTTGAATACATCGGCATGAGAGGATGTGCAGCAAAAAGAAAGAAATGATAACGAATCAACCTGTTGAATGTATCTAAGTGCTAAATGTTGTGTAGCAAGTAATGGAAAGGAAATATGGATTTACCTAATTGAACTATATGTTGATGGTATGTCGTATATGACTCACTGTTTGGTAAAGATTACTATGGCCTTGATTTCACATGGTTATTTGGTTGTTACGAATGTATATCCTTGATGGTGAAAATCCTTGTGATTGAATTGATTGGTTGATGTTGCTATCAAATATGATTGTAAGGTGGGATCGGGTTGCACACTATAACAGAAGTAATAAGGGTGTAATGTGATTGTAAGGTGGGACCGGGTTGCACGCCGACACAGAAGTAATAAGGGCATAATGTGATTATAAGGTGGGATCGGGTTTCATGTTGCAACAGAAGTAATAAAGGTGTAATGTGATTGTAAGGTTGGATCGGGTTGCACGCTGCAAAAGAAGTAATAAAGGTGTAATGTGATTGTAAGGTTGGATCGGATTGCACGCTGCAACAAAAGTAATAAGGGCGTAATGTGATTGTAAGGTGTGATCGGGTTACACGCTGCAACAGAATAAATAAGGGTGGAATATGATTGTAAGGTAGGATCGGGTTGCGTGCCGCAACAGGAGAACGGTTGAAATAAGTAACTGTGGAACTCTCATTTGTGTTTTCTGTATCTCTGTGCAGTATTTGTTTTGTTTCTTTGACTGTCTCCTATATGTGCATTGTTTGATTTTACTTAGAGTAAAGCTTGTTCATACATACTAGTACTATTCCATGGTACTAACGTCCCTTTTGTCGGGGGTGCTACATCTTTTATATGGATGTACGTGGTTCTATAGCAGGTAGCTCGTTCCGCCGATAGTGGTGCCTTCCTTTCATCTCCTTAGAAATTTTTGTGAGCCCCACTTCCTTTCGGGGTCGTGCGTAGTCTATGCCATCTTCTTTTGAATATTCTGTTCTGTAAGGTATAGTCGGGGCCTTGTTGCCAGCAAGTTTATATACTCTTCTCCGTGTCTTTAGAGTCTCCGTAGACATTATGTGGGTTTTATATATGTATTTAGGGTAGTTTTCGTACTCGTTTGTAATCACGATCCCGTCTCGGGAGTGTTGTATTTTAGAATGCATGTTTTTGGTAAGATTAAATGTTGAAATGTTAAAAGAGGAAATTTGACTAATGTTGTAAACGCATGTTTTGATTATATTTTGTTATTTTCACTTATAAATGTACATTATGAACACGGGGAAATGCGTTGGGTAGGAAAGGCAATCCAGGTCCACTTGACCGGGTTCATCCGGTTAGGCGCCGGTCTCGTCCCTCAATTTTAGGGCGTGACAAACTTAGTATTAGAGCCTCAGGTTTTAAAAAGTGTCATAGGATGTGTCGGAGCCATGTCTAGTAGAGGCCTTCTTATCGGTGTGTTGTCGACCACAACTATACTTAGGGGGCTACATGGACATTTAGGAAAGTACCCTTTTATTGCTATTCTACATCATGCGATGAGGTGAACGGTGAGGTTGCCCACCTCTAACTCGTGCATTGTTCCAATTATCAATAAATGGCACCCAAAAAGAGAGCTCGACTCGGCCTAGAATCCAATGCCACCCCAGGAGTGGTCATAAATTCTCCAGCTGATGGTGCGGGTGCGAATGATTCCTCGGCCACAAATCAGCCTGACTTGTCCACTCCAAGACAGACTATTCCTATTCCTACCCCAGGGGAGGGTGCTAAAATCCCTCCCGCTGATATTCCTAACCCACCTCCAGCTCCAGCTCCAGCTTCTGGTCCCGATAATTCAGATGGGGACCTTAGAGGAGCTATCCCAATGTTGACCCAGTTAGTGGCCTCTCAGACCCAAAGATCAAATGTTTCCCCTACGTCCTCTAGCGAGCTAGGGGATTCTTCAGGTTCCAGAGTCAACCAGTTTATGTGGTTAGCCCTTCCAGAGTTCACAGGCACTGACCTAGAGGCTGATCCTCAGGAGTTCATTGATGAGATGTACAAGACCCGCTGAGTTATGAGGGATACTGAGACAAAGGGAGTTGAGTTGGCTTCCTATAGTCTGAATGGAGCCACATATTCGTGGTTCAAGATGTGGGAGAGTTCCCGTGGAGAGGGGAGCCCTCCGGCAAGGTGGGATGAGTTTGTGGATGCCTTTATGGGTCATTTCTTGCCTGCCGAGATTATGGCAGCCCGTGCTACAGAGGTTGAGGCCCTTAAGTAGGGAAACATGAGTGTGTAGGAGTATGATATGGAGTTTATGCGCTTGTCCAAATATGTTTTTCACATGGTGTCTACTATGGAGGCTAGAGTTCGTCGGTTTGTTCAGGGCCTTGGCCCCTTGGTTATTAATGAAGCTGCTAGAGCTGCTCTACATTCAGATATGAACTATGGGAAGATTGTGGGCTTTGCCCAGGAAACGGAGGCTCGAAAATTATAGATAAGAATGGAAAGGGAGAGTAGTAGTAGGGCCCAATCAGCGGGCAACCCTGGGAGTTCAGTTAGAGGAGGGAGATCAGCACTTTTGGAGAGGGTCATCGGGGCCATCTCAATCCTATGCTCAGTCCTCAGCCAGTGCCCCGCCATCAGGGCACAGTTATCAACAGGGAGGTCGTATTGGACCAGGTTCAGACAGTAGGAGGTTCCATCAGTCAGGTCGTTCAGCCGGGAGGTTCCAGCAGCAGCGGATGGCCCCATGCCCTAAGTGCGGGAGGTTTCATTCTGAGCCCTGTTACTTGGACATACTGATATGCTATATGTGTGGGGTGAGAAGCCATGTTCAGCAAAATTGTCGTGCACCCCGTCAGGGCAGGGGTAGGGGCACTGCTCAGCCATCAAGCTCTTCAGCCGCTACATCTTCAACATGCCCTCCAGCCTGCGGCCCTCCAGTTCCAACAGGGCGCGGTGCAGCTAGGGGTGGAGCACGGGGTCAAGGGGGACCCAGTCGGTTCTATGGTTTGAGTGGTTGCCAGAGTGTGGAGGCTTCTCCAGATGTTTTCACAGGTATCCTAACTTTTCAGTCACATGATGTTTATGCTCTTGTTGATCCAGATTCTTCTTTGTCATAATTTACTCCATTTATTGCTTCAAGTTTTGGGATAGGTCCCGAATAGCTTCACGAGTCGTTCTCTGTGTCGACTCCAGCTGGTGATTCTATTACGGCTGTGCAAGTCTATATGAATTGTGTTGTCACAGTGCGTGGTCGGGATACCATGGCCGATCTTATTGAGTTAGAAATGGTAGAATTTAATGTAATTATGGGGATTGATTGGCTCTATTCGTGCTTTTCTAAACTCGACCGCCTAACCAAAATTATGAGGCTCGAGTTTCCTAATGAACTAGTTATCGAGTGGGAAGGGAATAATGTTGTGCCAAGAGGTAGGCTTATTTCCTACCTTAAGGCCTCAAATATGATAAGAAAATGGTGCATCTAACATTTGGTCCGAGTTGCGGACACCACTTCATAGGTTCCTGCTCCCGAATGTGTGCCTGTTGTGAATGAATTTCTTGAAGTATTTCAGGATGAGCTTCCTGGGATTCCATCAGATAGAGAGATCAATTTCCGGATTGATGTATTTCCAGATACGCAGCCAATATCTATTCCACCCTACTGAATGGCGCCAGCAGAATTGAGAGAGTTAAAAGAACAATTAAAAGATCAATTAGAAAAGGGTTTCATTCGGCCAAGTGTGTCGCCTTGGGGCGCACCAGTTCTTCTTTTCAAAAAGAAAGACGGATCGCTTCGGATGTGTATTGATTATCGGCAGCTCAACAAGGTCACCATCAAAAACAAATACCCATTGCCTCGGATAGATGATTTGTTCGACCGGTTGCAAGGTCCTAAGTTCTTCTCAAATATTGATTTACGATCCGGGTATCACCAGTTAAAGATCAGGGAGCAGGATATTCCTAAGAGTGCCTTCAGGACTCGATATGGGCACTTTGAATTTCTGATAATGTCTTTTAGGCTAACCAACGCTCCAGCAGCTTTTATGGATCTTATGAATCGAGTTTTCAAACTGTTTCTTGACTCCTTTGTAATTGTCTTTATTGACGATATCCTTGTTCATTCGTGAAGTCATGAAGATCATGTTAATCACCTCAGGGAAGTTCTGCAGACTCTTCATCAGCACTAGTTGTGTGCAAAGTTTTACAAATGTGAATTTTGGCTAAAATCAATCACCTTTTTGGGCCATCTTGTTTCCAGTGAAAGGATTCGGGTTGATCCCCAAAAGATTGCAGTTGTAAAGGATTGGCCTAGACCAACGACCCCGATAGAGATTCAGAGTTTCTTGGGTTTGGCTGGATATTATCGGAGGTTCCTGAAGGGATTCTCTACCCTCGCCTTCCCATTGACTAAGCTGACGCAGAAAGAAGTTAATTTTCACTGGTCCGATGCTTGCGAAAAGAGTTTTCAAGAAGTGAAATCATGATTGACTTCGGCGCCAATGTTGACCTTGCCAGAAGGTTTAGAAGAGTTTGTGGTGTATTGTGATGCTTCAAGGGTTGGTTTGGGGAGTGTATTGATGCAATGTGGTAAGGTAATAGCATATGCTTCTAGGCAGCTCAAGAATCACGAGAAAAATTACCCGACGCATGTTTTGGAGCTCGCGGCGGTTTTGCTGGCATTGAAGATCTGGCAGCATTATCTTATGGGATCCATTTGGACATGTTCGCAGACCACAAGAGTCTTCAGTATTTATTCAAATAGAAGGAGTTGAACTTAAGGCAGCGGAGGTGGTTAGAATTGCTGAAGGATTATGATATGAATATTTTGTACCATCCAGGAAAGGCGAATGTGGTAGCCGACACTCTTAGGAGAAAATCCATGGGTAGCTTGGCTCATTTGGAAGCACGTCAGACGTCTTTGGCTCGGTAGGTTTATCAGTTGGCCAGTCTGGGGGTATGTCTTTCTTCCTCAGATAAAGGGAAGGTCTTGGTGCGTAATGGAGTGGAGTCTTCGCTTGTAGGGGAATTCAAGGGAAAGCAATTCAGGGATCCAGCTTTGGCACAGTTGAGAGAAGCAATTCTGAATCACAAGACTACAGCACTTACACTCGGCAGTGATAACGGCGTTTTGTGGTGCCAAGGGAGGTTATGTGTTCCGGATGTGGATGATCTTTGGGAGAGAGTTATGGCAGAGGCTCACAATTACAGGTATTCCGTACACCCAGGTTCTACAAAGATGTATCACGATCTCAAGGAGAATTATTGGTGGAACGATATGAAGAGAGTATTGGCGGACTTTGTGGCTAGGTGTCCAAATTTTCAGCAAGTGAAAGCCGAGCATCAAAAGCCTGGTGGGTTGTCTACCTCTAACTCGTGATTTTTTCCAATTTTCAGTAAATGGCATCTAAGAAAAGAGCTCGACTCGGCCTAGAGGCCAATGCTACCCCAGGAGTGGTCATAAATTCTCCAGCTGATGGTGTGGGTGAGAATGATTCCCCGGCCACAAATCAACATGACTCATCCACTCCAGGCCAGACTATTCCTATTCCTACCGCAGCGGAGGGTGCTGAAATCCCTCAAGCTGATATTCCTGACCCACCTCCAGCTCCAACTTCCGGTCCCGGTAATTCTGATGGGGACCTCAGGGGATCTATCCAGATGTTGACCCAGTTAGTGGCCTCTCAGACCCAAAGATCAAATACTGCCCCTATGTCCTCTAGTGAGCTAGGGAATTCTTCAGGTTCCAGAGTCAGCCAGTTTCTGTGGTTAGCCCCTCCATAGTTCACAGGCACCGACCCAGAGGTTGATCCTCAGGAGTTCATTGATGATTTGTACAAGACACTCCGAGTTATGAGAGCTACTGAGACAGAGGGGGTTGAGTTGGCTTCCTATCATCTGAAGGGAGCGGCATATTCGTGGTTCGAGATGTGGGAGAGTCCCCGTGGAGAAGGGAGCCCTCTGGAGAGGTTGGATGAGTTTGTGGATGCCTTTATGGGTCATTTCTTGCCTGCCGAGATTATGGCAGCCCGTGCTACAGAGTTTGAGGCCCTTAAGCAGGGCAACATGAGTGTGTGGGAGTATCATATGGAGTTCGTGCACTTGTCCAAATATGTTGTTCGCATGGTGTCTACTATGGAGGCTATTTGTCGGTTTGTTCAGGGCCTTGGTCCTTTGATTATTAATGAAGCAGCTACAGCTGCTCTGCATTCAAATATGAACTACGGGAAGATTTTTGGATTTTCCGAGGCTACGGAGGGTCGGAAATTAATGATAAGAATGGAAAGGGAGAGTAGTAGTAGGGCCCGGTCAACGGGAAACCCTGGGAGTTCAGTTGGAGAAAGGAGATCAGCCCGTGGGAGAGGGTCATTAGGGCCATCTCAGTCCTATGCTCAGTCCTCAGCCACTCCCCCGCCATCAGGGCACAGTTATCAGCACGGAGGTCGAGTAGGACCAGGTTCAGACAACATGAGGTTCCATCAGTCGGGTCGTTCAGGTGGGGGGTTCCAGTAGCAGCGGAGGGCCCCATGCCTTATGTATGAGAGATTTCATTCTGAGCCCTTTTACTTGGACATACCGGTATGCTATAAGTGTGGGGTGAGAGGCCATGTTCAGCGAGACTATCGTGCACCCCATCAGGGCACGGTAGGGACATTGCTCAGCCATCCAGATCTTCAGCCGCTACATCTTCAACACGCCCTCCAGCCCGTGGCCCTCCAGCTCTATTAGGGTGCGGTGCAGCTAGGGGTGGAACACGGGGTCAAGGGGGACCCAGTCGGTTCTATGCTTTGTGTGGTCGCCAGAGTGCGGAGGCTTCTTCAGATGTTGTCACAGGTATTCTAAATGTTCAGTAACATTATGTTTATGCTCTTATTGATCTCGGGTCTTCTTTGTCATATGTTACTCCATTTATTGCTTCAAGTTTTGGGATAGGACCCGAACAGCTTCACGAGTCGTTCTCTGTGTCGACTCCTGTTTGTGATTCTATTACGGCCGTGTGAGTCTATAGGAATTGTGTTGTCATGGTATGTGGTTGGGATACCACGGCCAATCTTATGGATTTAGAAATGGTAGATTTTGATGTAATTATAGGGATGGATTGCCTCTAGTCGTGCTTTGCTAATCTCGACTGCCGAATCAGAATTATGAGGCTCGAATTTCCTAATGAACCAGTTATCGAGTGGGAGGGGAATAATGTTGTGCCAAGAGGTAGGCTTATTTCCTACCTAGGCCTCAAAGATGATCAGAAAAGGTTACATCTACCATTTGGACCGGGTTGCACAGATCACTTCAGAGGTGCCTGCTCCCGAATCTATGCCTGTTGTGAATGAATTTCTTGAAGTATTTACGGACAAGCTTCTGGGATTCCACCATATAGAGAGATCAATTTCGGGATTGATGTATTGCCTGATATGCAGCCAATATCTATTCCACCCTACCGAATGGCGCCAGCAGAATTGAGAGAGTTAAAAGAACAATTGAAAGATCTATTAGAAAAGGGTTTCATTCGGCCAAGTGTGTCGCCTTGGGGGGCACCGGTTCTTTTTTTCATAAAGAAAGACAGATCGCTTCGGATGTGTATTGATTATCGACAGCTCAACAAGGTCACCATCAAAAACAAATACCCATTACCTCGGATAGATAATTTGTTCGACCAGTTGCAAGGTTTTAAGTTCTTCTCCAAAGATTGATTTGCGGTCCAGATATCACCAGTTAAAGGTCAGGGAGTAGGATATTCCTAAGACTGCCTTCATGACTCGATATAGGCACTTTGGATTTCTAGTAATGTCTTTTAGGTTAACCAACGCCCCAACAACTTTTATGGATCTTATTGACGATATCTTTGTTTATTCGCGAAGTCATGAAGATCATGCTAATCACCTTAGGGCAGTTCTGCAGACTCTTCATCAGCACCAGTTGTATGCAAGGTTTTCAAAATGTGAATGTTGGCGAGAATCAGTCACCTTTTTGGGCCATGTTGTTTCCAGGGAAGGGATTCGGGTTGATCCCCAAAAGATTGCAGCGGTAAAGGATTGGCCTTGACCAACGACCCCAATAGAGATTCACAGTTTCTTGGGTTTGGCTGGATATTATCGGAGGTTCGTGGAGGGATTCTCTACCCTCGCCTTCCCATTGACTAAGCTGACGCAGAAAGCAGTTCAGTTTCAGCGCTCCGATGCTTGGGAAAAGAGTTTTCAAGAATTGAAATTAAGATTGACTTCGGCGCTAGTGATGACCTTGCCATAACATTCATAAGTTTGTGGTGTATTGTGATGCTTCAAGGGTTGGTTTGGGGTGTGTATTGGTGCAATGTGGTAAGGTAATAGAATATGCTTCTAGGCAGCTCAAGAATCACGAGAAAAATTACCCGACGCATGATTTGCAGCTCGCGGCGGTTGTGTTTACATTGAAGATCTGGCAGCATTATCATATGGGGTCCATGTGGACGTGTTCACAGACCACAAGAGTCTTCAGTATTTGTTCAAACAGAAGGAGTTGAACGTAAGGCAGCGGAGGTGGTTAGAATTTCTCAAGGATTATGATAGAATATTTTGTACCATCCAGGAAAGGCGAATGTGGTAGCCAACGCTCTTAGTCAGAAATCTATGGGTAGCTTGACTCATTTGGAAGTAGGTTAGAGGCCTTTGGCTCGGGAGGTTTATCAGTTGGCCAGTCTGGGGGTATGTCTTTCAGCCTCAGATGAAGGGAATGTCGTGGTACGTAATGGATCGGAGTCTTCGCTTGTAGCGGAAGTCAAGGGAAAGCAATTCAGGGATCCAGATTTGGCACAGTTGAGAGAAGCAATTCTGAATCACAAGACTACAGCAGTTTCACTCGGAAATGATGACAGTGTTTTGCGGTGCCAAGGGAGGCTATGTGATGTGGATGATCTTCGGGAGAGAGGTATGGCAGAGGCTCACAATTCCAGGTATTTCGTACACCCAGGTTATACGAAGATGTATCACAATCTCAAGGAGATTTATTGGTGGAATGGTATGAAGAGCTGATTGGCGGACTTTGTGGCTACGTGTCCAAATTGCCAGCAAGTGAAAGCCGAGCATCAGAGGCCTGGTGGGTTGGCACAGCTTATGGGAATACCGACATGGAAATGGGAAATGATCAATATGGACTTTGTGGTGGGGTTACCTCGCACTCCGTGTAGGTTCGACTCAGTTTGGGTAATAGTGGATCGGCTCACGAAGTCGGAGCATTTCTTACATGTCAAGTCCACCGACACTGCAGAACAGTATGCTCAGTTGTATATCAAAGAAATAGTCAGGCTCCATGGCACTCTAGTATCTATTATCTCGGATCTAGGGGCCCAGTTCACAGCTAACGTTTGGAAGAAACTTCAGCAAGGTTTTGGGTACGCAGGTAAATCTCAGCACAGTTTTCCACCCGCAAACGGACGATCAGGCAGAGCGGACCATTCAGACGCTTGAAGATATGTTGCAGGCTTGTGTATTAGATTTCAAGGGTAGCTGGGATGATCACTTGTCGCTTATTGAATTAGCTTATAATAACAGTTTCCTTGCTAGTATTCAGATGGCCCCATTTGAGGCATTGTACGGAAGGAGGTGTAGGTCTCCGATTGGATGGTTCGAGGTTGGTGAGGCGGAACTGCTAGGACCGGATCTTGTGCACCAAGCTATGGAAAAAGTTAGAGTCATTCAGGAGAGGATGAAGACTGCTCAGAGTCGTCAAAAATCCTATACGGACATTCGTCGAAGAGATTTGGAGTTTCAAGTAGATGATTGGGTATTCTTGAAGGGTTCTCCCATGAAAAGAGTGATGCGGTTTTGGAAGAAATGAAAATTGAGCCCAAGGTATGTCTGACCATATAGGATTGCTCAAAGGATAGGGCATCTGGCGTATAGGCTAGAATTTCCCCCTGAGATGTCATTAGTGCACACGGTGTTTCATGTGTCCATGCTGAAGAAGGTAGTTGGAGATCCATTTGTCATCGTGACGGTTGAGACCATTGAAATTAATGAAAAGTTGTCATATGAAGAGGCTCCAGTTGCTATTCTTGATAGGCAAGTTCGTAGGTTGAGGAACAAAGAGGTCGCTTCGGTAAAAGTTATAGCGGAGTCAACAAGTCGAAGAAGCCACGTGGGAAGCGGAAAATGAAATGAAACAGAAATATCCCCACTTGTTTGAATAAGTCCGGTAGTGGTTTTGAAAGTTGTCATCTCTAAGAAATTACATTGGTGTCAAATTTTGTGAAAGCACACTCCACTCCCCTTATTACCCTACTATTGTGACTTATCAAACTTTGTGCCATAAATGTATATGTTGTTGCGATTAGTTGGATCATGTGGAACTCATTGTAATAGTTGAATTATGTGAAATTTGTGGAGTTAACTGAACTATGTGTGTCTTGTGGAAGTAATTCAATTATATGCAACTTGTTGAAATTACCGGATTATGTGCATGTTGATAGAGTAACTGAAAATGTGTGGAATTGGTTAAAATGTGTTTCGGGGGCTCTTTGACAGGTAGATAGGCCTAATTACAAAGGAAACTCCGGCGAAATTTTCAGGAAATATCGGAGTTAGTATAAATTTGGGGGTTGGCATATTTTGTGTTCTCTTATCTTAGGGATTCCCCGATTCTCATTCGATGACGAATGATTCTAAGTGGGGGAGGATGTAAAGACCCGTAAAATTTCAAGTCTAAAAACAATGCCCGAATGGGTTCCCATGTGGTTATAACTGTAGAAATTCTTAAAGCGGACCCTTGTGGAGTAAAACGTACCCCCGGGTACGCGATCGCAGATCAGGTATGTGTACCGGATAGTGGTCGCATACCTGGACAGTTGTTGTCCATTTTAAGGACAGCTATGCGGTGCGGGCCGCATAGTTGTCGTATTCTTGCACATCTATTTTTGCGGAGGGAGTTATGCGATGCATTATGCGATCGTATAACAGGTATGCGAACCGCATAGTGGTCGCATACCTGGGCATTCTGCTTTCATTTTTGGCCCATCTGAAGGCCATTTATGCGACAGGTATGTGGACCGCATAACAGGAATGCGATCGCATTCCTGACCGCATACCTACTTCAAGTCTTCTAACTTCTAATCTTAAAACCCGACCCCCAGTTTAACAAAACACCCACCCCTCCCCTTCACTTATAAAGACTATCTGATCAAAATAGAGAGAAGTGAGAGTGGGTTCTAGTGAGAGAAGTCCTCATATTCCCCAGTTTGGTCATCCATCTCTACTCAGGCCTGGAATTAATCGAGTAGTTGTCATCTTCTTCACCATAAGAGGTAAGCTTCCACCCCATTTCCGCAAATTTTCAGATTTTAGTTAGAATAGGACACACATAGGTTGGTTCTTGAAGATGAAAGTTAAGACCTTGCATGCATGTGAATAATCTACCATAATCTAGCAAAGCAAAGTAAGCTAGGGAAATCTTTCACTAAAAAGGGGCTAGTTAATCTAAAGGATCACATAGTGTTCGATAATTGCCCAAATGAGTTCATGATTTCTAATTCTAAGTCTAAACATAGCATCTTGTAAATTAGATTGGAGGCGGTAGAAGGTCCGGTGGGTTGAGAATAGGTATTAAAGGGGAATTTTTGACTCGAGGTATATATGGCTAACTTTAATCTCTGTAGAGTCACCTTGTTGGTGTCCGAGCATTCGATATGAGTTTCTGGCTTATGCATATGTGAATCGATTGTTCTAATGTGTTGAGGCATAAGATTTTATTCTCTGATTGTCCTAGTTGATTAGCATGCCACCATGCTATATGAGATTGTGAAGAGGTGATTCTTTGTGCTTATTCTATCATGTGCAAAGCTCGTTAAATGTTGAATACATCGGTATGAGAGGATGCGCTGCAATATGAAAGATATGATAACGAATCAAATTGTTGAATGTGTCTAAGAGCTAAATGTTGTGTATCAAGTAATGGAAAGGAAATGTGGATTTATCTAATTGAACTATATGTTGATGGTATGCCATATATGACTCACTGTTTGGTAAAGATTACTATGGCCTTGATTTCACATGGTTATTTCGTTTTTAAGAATGTATATTCTTGATGATGAAAATCCTTGTGATTGAATTGATTGGTTGATGTTGCTATCAAATATGATTGTAAGTTGGGATCGGGTTGCACGCCACAACAGAAGTAATAAGGGTGTAATGTGATTGTAAGGTACGATCGGGTTGCACGCTACAACAGAAGTAATAAGGGTGTAATGTGATTGTAAGGCGGGATGGGGTTGCACGCCGCAACATAAGTAATAAGGGTGTAATGTGATTTTATGGTGGGATCGGGTTGCACGCTGCAACAGGAGAAATGAGGGTGGAATAGGATTGTAAGGTGGGATCGGGTTGCGCGCCGCAATAGGAGATATAAGGGTAGAATATGATTGTAAGGTAGGATCGGGTTGCGCGCTGCAATAGGAGAACGATTGAATAAGAAACTGTGGAACTCTCATTTGTGTTTTTTGTATCTCTGTGCAGTATTTGTTTCGTTTCTTTGACTGACTCTTATCTGTGTATTGTTTGATTTTACTTAGAGTAAAGCTTGTTCATATATACTAGTACTATTCCATGGTACTAACGTCCCTTTTGCCGGGGGCGCTGCATCTTTTATATGGATGTAGGTGGTTCTATAGCATGTAGCTCGGTGCGCTAATAGTGCTGCCTTCCTTTCATCTCCTCAGCAGTTTTGGTGAGCCCCACTTCCTTTCGGGGTCGTGCGTAGTCTATGCCATATTCATTTGCATATTCTGTTCTGTTAAGGTATAGCCGAGGCCTTGTTGCCCGCAAGTTTATTTACTATTCTTCGTATCTTTAGAGGCTCCGTAGACATTATGTGGGTTGGATATATGTACTTGGGGTAGTTGTCCTACTCGTTTGTAATCACGATCCCGTATCGGGAGTGTTGTATTTTAGAATGCATGTTTTTGGGAAGATTAAATGTTGAAATGTTAAAAGAGGAAATTTGAATTAGGTTGTAAACGCATGCTTTGATTCTATTTTGATGTTTTTCACTTTTAAATGTATATTATGAACACGGGGAAATGCGTTGGGTAGGAAATTCAATCCAGGTCCGCTTGACCGGGTTCATCCGATTAGGCACTGGTCTCGTCCCTCGGTTTTGGGGCGTGACAAACTTGATATTACAATTGGGGTACCTCTAATGATCTCGAGTGCTTGTCGAACTCGGTTTTTCTCATGAGTCCCCGGGAGCTATGGCCTTGATCCACCCTTCAATTATTTCGAGGTATATTACGCCTCGAAGCATTTCTTCGGTCTTCGACATATGGTTGGTATCTCTCCTTATTCGGCCTCGGCTCCCTTTCTGCATTTCTTGATTCCTTTGATAGTAGCCTGCTTGGATACACCGAGCCCGAGGGGGTTCCCTATTGGTCGTCCTCCACCTTGATTTTCGATTGGTACCAGTTGTGTACATCCGCTCAAGTTACGGCAGGATACTCGATCAAATTTTACTTCAGCTACTTTGAAGCTATTGAGCTTCATTCATTCAGTTCTTGGGTGAAGTCTTGCACTACGCAGTCATCGGAGACTGGTGCTAATTCCATTTGCTCCATCTAGAAACGGGATACAAACTCCCTTAGCATTTCGTTCTCTCTTTGTTTGATTTTGAACACATCGGGCTTCCTTGTAGAAACTTTTATGGCACTAGCATGTGCCTTCACAAATGAGTCCCCCAACATAGAAAATGAATCTATTGAGTTCGGGGGGAGGTTATGATACCACATCATGGCCCCCTTGGACAAGGTTTCTCCAAATTTCTTCAGTAGGACGGACTCGATCTCATCGTCCTTTAAATCATTTCCTTTTATACCACAAGTATATGTAGTAATATGCTCATTGGGATCTATGGTCCCGTTATATTTTGGGATGTCAGGCATCCTGAACTTCTTCAGAATGGGCTTCGGAGGCGCACTCGATAGGAATGGTTTCTGCATGAACTTCTTCGAATCCAGTCCCTTCAATACTGCAGGTGCTCCAATGATTTGGTCAACCCTCGAGTTGTAGGTTTCTACTTTCTTGTCGTTGTCCTCTACCTTTTTTTCTCCCGACTCGACCCTTTTAGTGAGTTCCTCAAGCATCCTCATTATAGTGGGGTCCGTTCCTGATCCATTATTGCTCGATCTTTCTGGTGATGGCTCAACTCGAGGAGATATTTCTGGTCCTGCTGTGCTTGGAGTCTTTTGCTTACTCTCTAACTGAGCAATAGCAACTTGTTGTGCTTGAAAAATCTCAAAGATTACTTATAGGCTGACTTCATCTCAAGCCTTTACTCTAAGAGCTAACATTTTTCAAATTATGTTCCCCATGTACAACTTATGTTAAGGATACTGCCTCCTGGTAATTTAATGTTTATGGTGTTGTTTCCAGTGTTGTTTCCATATTGTTTTACATCATTGTATCGTGGATATTGTTTCCCTCTAAAATGGTGTTAACAATTATACTTGATTTGTGGTTCTAAAGATATGTGGTTTATTTCAATACAAGTAAATAATCAAGAAATGATAAGGGTAAGTAAGGAGATATAATAGCCAAACCAATGTTGTGAAAGGGCTGGAGGCCTCGAGTTCGATAGTCTCGAAGGTCTCCAGGTCCGTCGATAGTAATGGATTAAGAACAATAAAGTTGAGAAAAAATATGGAACACGTTAAACGATAAAAGCTAAGTAGAATGTTCTATTGAAGTGAATTGTCTGTTACAAAATGATTGAGGTCCCCTTTATATAGGAGGGAAAAACTCTAATATGGTACATTTCTAATTATAACAAAGAATATTATTGGTACATTTGTATAACGGTTTAGTACGGAGTTGTACTATTTCATACAAATCTTATCCGTCCTAACCGCGTGTCCTTGGGAATTTCCCATTTTTTCTTGAATGTCATCGTATTGGAACTGCCTCGAGGTAGGTTGCGACAGGTCCTCGATGTGCCTTCTCGAAGTGTATGTTCTGGGATCAATGCAAACTTTACTTCAAACTCTTTGAGCTCGAGCTCGGTGCAACAGTGACCTCAAAATCGGACTTCTTCGATTTCGACCGTATACAGATATATTTTTAGGATTGGTCCATTATGTTACATCTCGTACTTTAATATTAGAATTAGTCGTAGTAATCCATATGAGCTAGAACGGATTAAGATCATTCATGAGTTTCTAGAGGATTTGTGACTATGTTATTGTAAGACTTCGTAAGTTAAACAACATTGATCCGTTAGATACATTTTGATATGGTATTTCTTTTGGAGTGGAACATTTATTGTAGAAAAATGTTTAAAAAGTATGATTTTATATAGTTATTAATATTACTACTTTCGAAAATACTTTAAATTATACACATAATAGAAGAAAGTTTATGAGATTTTCTTTATTGTAAAGATAAAAATTATTTTCTAACAAGAAACGAAGGTTATCTTTTTACCATTTTAAGAATTTAGCGTACGAGAATTTTTATTCTTTATATGAGATTAGGAAAATTATAAGTTGAGAAAATATATGTATTTTGACATGGATGTTTTAATATAATAATAGTGTATCTATTTATTTTATATGGCACCACATGACCATGATTGTAGGGTACATAAAGTGCGTTAAAAATGATTAATATTTTAAGTAAGTTGAGATAATTCTTAATTATGTGGATAATTGGGTAACTAATGAATTTTAGTGGGAGATTAAATAAAAATCTTTGGATAAGGTTAAATAACCTCACGTGGCAGATTTTGCCTTTGAAAAATTGTGACTCATGCACTCATTAACATATGTGTGGCATGATTAAAATAGAACTTTGAGAAGGGATAGCTGGCGGGTAGTGAGGGGACATATGAATTATTTTACTCCTTTCCATTCACTTTAGATTTAAGGAGCTCAGTTAGCATTTGATTTCAATGTGAACAAAATCTTCTGGAATTTTGGCACATTTTATATCAAAAAAATATAGAATCTCTAGATAAGGTGGAACTTTTTTTGTATTGCTAGAATCTCCTTTGTATTTCCAAAGCACTTGTTGCACACTATTTCTAACAAGGTTCTGTCGTCTGATGCTTGCTTCATTTTAGGCGTCATGTTAAAGAATTTACATCAGTTTTGAGCATGATGTTAGGGAATTCGGCTGGCCTTTGGTCTCCTCGTGAATAAGACTAGAATCTTCCACAATTCTTGCACTTGATATCGAGAAAAATAAATCGACAATTTCCCAAGAGAGCTGAGTTTGCATCAATCACTCACAAACTCTTTCTAACAATGTTTCCTTCTACTTATGCAAATTTTAAGGAGTGCGGTGTAATTTTTCTCAAGAGAATCGACTCAGGTATATTAAAGTTATCCCTTCTTTCTTTTTTGCATGATCTATACGACACAAACTAAACGAGCAAATGCACAACTTCCATAGATGACTATATTCATAGAAGTACTATGGGTATTTATGTTCTTGATCCCCTATGTGTCATATTATTCTATCATCTGTTCGTGGGTCTCAGAAAATATGTAAGTTGATAAAGTTTATTTCATGATATTAATCAAAGGCATAATGGTCTTATGACACTTCGAAAGACTTTATTGACGTACTTCTCATGCATTGCATTCGTTTACATTGACACATGAACGAATGGCATTATATACATGTATTATATTTATATGGGATATGAGAAAAGGTTACGGCGTTATATACACACCACCACCTGATCAGCTGGTATATATTGATGATTTTGCCCACAATGGCCGAGATGATATGATGGGATGCCCTTAGAGGCTTGATGATGCTATGAACACATGTACCTATGCACGAAATGACATGCATAAGGATATGCATGACACTATAAGTATTTCATGATGTACAAAGTTATCCAGACTTTCAAGTTGAGTCCTTACTCCATGTTTCTTCCATGCTCTTTATATATTTATTTACATGCCTTACATACTCAGTACATTATTCATACTGACGTCCTTTTGTTGGGGACGCTGCATTCAGCATGCATGTATAGATAATCAGTTTGATGAGCCCTCATAGTAGACGAGGTTAGCATTCGGTGAAGGATCATTAAGACTGCACCTCATTTGGAGTGCACCTAAGTCTATGAGTCATCGTGTCAGAGTTTGGCTATAGACTTATGGGTAGGCCGGTGCCCTGTCCTATTTGATGTTTAATACTCTTAGAGGATTTATAGATAGAGGTTTATTTTTTACAGTATGTCAGAAGCCTTGATGGCACATATGTATTCATGTTTTAAGAAAAATGGTTCAGTGATGCAGTGTTTACCCACTTATAGTTATACATTACGAGCTGTGGCCATGTTGGCCCATGATAGTTAGAAGGAAAAAGTTACAGAGTGGTTCGCCTTGGCCAGTACAACACAGGGTGCCAGCCACGCCTTCCCAGGTTTGAGGCGTGACAAAGTTGTATCAGAGTAGGTCGTGTCCTAGGAAGTCTACAATGTAGTGCCTAGTAGAGTCTCACATAAGGGTGTGTTGCGCGCCACGAATATAATTGAGAGACTATAGGGCATTTATGAAATGTTACCCTTCTTTTGTTTCCAGATCGTGCCATAGAGCTGAGTCATAAGAAGTTAGTATGAAGCTTTTGCCAGATTTTGTATGCACTAGAGGTGCAAGTATCATAGTAGAACTTTAAGGCATAATTTTCGCCTATGTGGAAGGAAGGTTATGAAACAAATAGATTATCCAATGCGAGATTGAAGAGTAAGTAAGGTAAATTTAAAGAAGATACGAGATAATCAAGTACAAAAGATTGTGAATAATCAAGACTTCAGATAGAGGTTGGGTTTTAGTTTAGTTTACAGAGGAGACCCTAGTGAAATTTTTTGTAAATCTCTAATAGTTAAAACTCGAGGACGAATGTTTTAAAGGAGGGAAGGACGTTACATTCCGTACTTTAATATTAGAATTAGTCGTAGTAATCCATATGAGCTAGAAGGGATTAAGACCATTCATGAGAATATAAAGGATTTGTGACTATGTTATTGTAAGACTCCGTAAGTTTAACAACATTGATACCATTAGATACATTATGATATGGTATTTATTTTGAGTGAAACATTTATTGTAAAAAAAAATTTAAAAAGTATGATTTTATATAGTTATTAATATTACTGCTTTAAAAATTCTTTAAATAATACACATAATATAAGAAATTTTAAGAGATATTCTTTACTGTAAAGATAAAAATTATTTTCACACAAGAAAAGAAGGTTATCTTTTTACAATTTTATGAATTAAGCGTACGAGAATTTTTACTCTTTATATGAGATTAGAAAAACTATAAGTTGAGAAAATATATGTATTTTTACATGGATGTTTTAATAAAATGATAGTGTATGTATTTATTTTATATGATACCACATGACCATGATACTAGGGTACATAAAGTGTGTTAAAATGAGTAGTATTTTAAGTAAGTTGAGATAGTTCTTAATTATATGAATAATTGAATAATTAATGAATTTTAGTGGGAAACTAATTAAAAATCATTGGATAAGGTTAAATAACCTCATGTGGCAGATTTTGCCTTTTAAAAACTGCGACTCATGCACTCATTAACATATGTGGCGTGATTAAAATGAAACTTTGAGAAGGGATAGTTGGCGGGTAGTGAGGGAACATAGGAATTATTTTACTCCTTTCCATTCACTTTAGATTTAAGGAGCTCAGTTAGCCTTTGATATCATTTTGGGCAGAATCTTCTGGAATTTTGGCACTTTTTATATCAAGAAAAATATAGAATCTCTAGATAAGGTGGAACCTTTTTTGTATTGCCAAGGTAGAATCTCCTTTGTATTTCCAAAGCACTTGTTGCACACTATTTCTAACAAGGTTCTGTCGTCTGATGCTTGCTTCATTTTAAGCATCATGTTAAAGAATTTATATCAGTTTTGAGCATGATGTTAAGGAATTCGGATGGCCTTTGGTTTCCTCGATAACAAGACTAGAATCTTCCACCATTCTGGCACTTGATATCGAGAAAAATGATGGCCTTTCGTTTCCTCGATAACAAGACTAGAATCTTCCACCATTCTGGCACTTGATATCGAGAAAAATGATGGCCTTTCGTTTCCTCGATAACAAGACTAGAATCTTCCACCATTCTGGCACTTGATATCGAGAAAAATGATGGCCTTTCGTTTCCTCGATAACAAGACTAGAATCTTCCACCATTCTGGCACTTGATATCGAGAAAAATGATGGCCTTTCGTTTCCTCGATAACAAGACTAGAATCTTCCACCATTCTGGCACTTGATATCGAGAAAAATGATGGCCTTTCGTTTCCTCGATAACAAGACTAGAATCTTCCACCATTCTGGCACTTGATATCGAGAAAAATGATGGCCTTTCGTTTCCTCGATAACAAGACTAGAATCTTCCACCATTCTGGCACTTGATATCGAGAAAAATGATGGCCTTTCGTTTCCTCGATAACAAGACTAGAATCTTCCACCATTCTGGCACTTGATATCGAGAAAAATGATGGCCTTTCGTTTCCTCGATAACAAGACTAGAATCTTCCACCATTCTGGCACTTGATATCGAGAAAAATAAATCTACAATTTCCCAAGAGAGCTGAGTTTGCATCAATCACTCACAAACTCTTTCTAACTATGTTTCCTTCTATTTTTGCAAACGGTGTAGTTTTTCTCAAGAGAATCGGCTCAAGTATGTTAAGGCTATGCCTTATTTCTTTTTGGCATAATTTATACGATACAAACAAAACGAGAAAATGCACAACTTCCATAAATGACTCTATTCATAGAAGTACTATGGGTATTTATGTTGTTGATCCCCCATGTGTCATATTATTCTATCATTTTTCGTGGGTCTTAGAAAATATGTAAGTTAATAAAGTTTATTTCATGATATTAATCAAAGGCATATGGCCTTATGACACTTCCAAATATTTTATTGACGTACTTCTCATGCATTGCATTCATTTACATTGACCCATGACCAGATGGTGTTATATACGCGTATTATATGTATATTATATGTATATGGGATATGAGAAAAGGTTACGGCATTATATACGCACCATAACCTGATTAGCTGGTATACGTTGATTATTTTGCCCACAATGGCCGAGATAATATGATGGGATACCCTCAGAGGCTTGATGATGCTATGAACACTTGTACCTATGCACGACATTACATTCATACACATATGCCTGACACTGTAAGTATTTCGTGATTTACATAGTTATCCAGAATTACAGGCTGAGTTCTTTACTCCATATTTCTTACATGCTCTTTATATATTTATTTGCATTCCTTATATACTCAGTACACTATTGACTTCCTTTTGTTGGGGACGCTAAATCCATGCCTGCAGCTATAAATAATCAGTTTGATGAGCCCTCACAGTAGACGAGGTTAGCATTTAGCGAAGGATCGGTAAGACTCCACCTCATTTGGAGTGGAGCCAAGTCTATGAGTCATTGTCAGAGTTTGGCTACAGACTTATGGGTAGGACAGTGCCCTGTCCTATTTGATGTTTAATACTCTTAGAGGCTTTGTTGACAGAGGTTCTTTTAGTATAGTATATCAGAAGCCTTTTCCGTCCATATGTATTCATATTAAGAAAAATGGTTCAGTGATACAGTGTTTACCCACTTATAGTTATACATTACGAGTTGTGGCCATGTTGGCCCATGATAGTTAGAAAAAAAAAAGAGTTACAGAGTGGTTTGCCCAGGACAGTACGCCACCGGGTGCCAGCCACGCCTCCCCAGGTTTGGGCCGTTCAAGCTTTCACATAGGGGTCAAACGAGCGAAGCTCGATAGCATCACGGAAGTTGAAGCAAAACTTGATTGATTATCCCGCCGTAACTTGGGTGGACGTGCACAATCGATATCAATCAAATATTAGGGTCGAGGAAGACCATTTGGGAGCCCCCTCGGGTTCAGTTTATTCGAACATGTTGGCAGTGAAAGACTCGAGGGATATCGATAGGGAGCCGAGGTTGAACAGGGAACGGTGTCAGCCATATGCTGCAGAGCAAAGGAATAACGGGATGGGATGCAATTCATCCCAGAATGATCGAAGAATCGATCGGGGCAGAACCCTCAGGGACTCATGAGCAATAATATATTTGATAAGCACACTGGACCTGCAAAAGCACCTCGATTATTAGAGTACAACTTCAGCGTCAATCCCTCAGGTATCGTTTCGCCATTGGAAGGATTAACGACCCCAGGTGGCCCAGACCTATACAAACTGACCCTTGTCAAAGGAATCCTAACTTAATGTGTAAATATAATGGTACATATGGCCATAGGACCGAGGACTGAAGATGGTTGAGAGAAGAGGTAGCTCGATTGTTCAACGAAGGTCACCTTCAAGAATTCCTTAATGACAGGGCCAAGAATCACTTCAGGGAAAGAGACGCCAATAGAAAGAATGAGCAAGAGGAACCTCAGCATATCATCCATATGATTGTTGGTGTGATCGACATCCCATAGGGACCTTTTTTCAAACGCACCAAAGTGTCGATTACAAGAGAGAAACAGACCCGAGACTACATGCCCAAAGGCACCCTTACATTCAACGACGAGGAGACAAAAGGCCTCTCTCAGCTATACAACGAGGCCTTGGTAATTTCTATTTTACTAACTAAAATTCAAGTTAAACGTGTTCTTGTAGATCCAGGTAGCTCGGCAAACATAATCAGGTCGAGGGCCGTAGAGCAGCTCAGACTGCTAGATCAAATTGTACCTGCATCTCAAGTCCAAAACGGCTTCAACATGGCTAGTGAAACAACAAAGGGAGAGATAATCCTACCAGTGAACGTAGCCGGGACCGTACAGGACACAAAATTTCATGTCATCGAAGGTGACATTAGGTACAATGCATTGCTCGGAAGGCTGTGGATCCATAACATGAGGGCGGTATTATCGACCCTTCACCAAATGATGAAGTTTCCAACAAAAGATGGTGTGAAAACAGTTTACGGGGAGAAACATGCAGCAAAGGAAATGTTTGTAGTTCATGATCTAACACCAGCACCTACGACTTCAAAAAAATAGAACAACAAAGACAAGCATTTGACTAAATAGAAATCACCGTACCCAGCCTCGATCGAGCCCGACAAACAAGTAATTGAGGATGAGGAAGAGGATTTCCTTACCCCTCGAGGTTTGGCCATTCCCGAGAAATCAAATGCAACAAAGTCAACGGTCGAGGAGCTGGAGCATGTGATATTGATCGAGCATCTGCCCAAACGGAAGGTATACCTGGGAATGGGATTAACCCCCGAACTCAGGAAAAACCTCATTCAATTACTTATAAATAACATAGATTGTTTTTCTTGGTCCCATTTAGACATGAAAGGGATCCCACCGGAGATAACAACACATCGATTGTCTTGACCCTAGGTTTAACCGGTGAAGCAAAAGAGAAATCCAATCTGAGGTAAAGCATGCATTCATATTGGATGAGGTAACTAAACTTCTCAAAATAGGGTCCATTAGGGAAGTGAAATACCCTGAATGGTTAGCCAATGTGATCGTAGTTCCTAAAAGAGGAAACAAACTTAGAATGTGCGTAGATTCCACGGATTTGAACAAGGCATGCCCTAAAGACTCTTTTCCACTGCCTAACATCGATCGTATGACCGACGCCACGACCGGCCACGAGATCCTTAGCTTTCTCGATGCCTACTCTGGGTAAAATCAAATTCAAATGAATCTGGAGGACTAGGAAAAGACCTCATTTATCACCAAGTATGGAACATATTATTACAATGTAATTCCCTTCGGGCTAAACAAAGAGAGAGCTACATAGCAACACCTAGTTAATAAAATGTCCGAGCAATACATAGGTAAGTAAATGAAATTTTACATTGACGACATGCTAGTTAAGTCCCTGCGCGCAGAGGACCATTTGACTCATTTGTAGGCAGCGTTAGAGGTTTTAAGAAAATACAACATGAAACTCAATCCCGAGAAATGCTCTTTTGGAGTTGGCTAGAGAAAGTTCCTGGGTTTCATGGTGTCAAATAGGGGGATAGAGATCAACCCCGACAAAATTTAAGTCATCGAAGAGATCACCATCGCGGAAAGTGTTAAAGTCGTACAATATCTAACCGGACAGATAGCTGCTTTGGGCCGATTTATCTCGAGGTCGTCAGATCGGTGTCACGGGTTCTTATCCTTACTCAAAAAGAAGAATTATTTCGCATGGACTCTGGAATGTCAGCAAGCGTTGGAGGAATTAAAGCATTACTTCGAGGCCACCTCTTCTTCACACTCCGAAGGCGAATGAGAAACTATACTTATACTTGGTTGTGTCCGAGGTAGTGGTAAGTGGCGTGCTAGTTCGAGAAGATCAAGGTACTTAATTTCTTGTTTTTTATGTAAGTCGAACCTTAGGAGATGCCGTAACCAGGTATCCGTATTTAAGAAGTTAGCACTTGCATTAATAAGTGATTATAGAAAATTGAAGCCATATTTCCAATGTCACCCCATATGTGTGTTAAATACTTATCCACATATCACCCAAGCACAAACGCACAGGTCGAGTCCACAAACAAGACTATTATTCAAAACTTGAAGAAAAGGTTGAGTGACGCTAAAGGGAAATGGAGAGAGGTTTTACCCGAGGTCCTTTGGGCATATCGAACGACATCAAAGTCCAGCATGGGAGCAACTTCGTTCTCTTTGATGTATGGTTCCGAAGCATTAATTCCAGTTGAGGTCGGGGAACCTAGCATCAGGTTTTCGCATGCAACCGAGGAATCAAATCACGAGGCTATGAACACTAGCCTCGAAGTATTGGATGAAAAATGAGAAGTTGCGCTTGTTCAAATGGCCGCACAAACGGAAAAGATCGAGAGGTATTATAACAGGAGGGCCAACCTTCATCACTTCGGAGTTGGGGACTTAGTTCTAAGGAAAGTCACCCTCAATACTCGAGACCTGAATGAAGGGAAACTAGGACCAAATTGGGAAGGACCATATTTAGCCATCGGAGTCGTCGGAAAAGGGTCTTACAAACTTAGCACAATGGAAGGTGAACAATTGCCAAACAATTGGAATGTATCATTTCTCAAACGATATTATTACTAAGGTATGATCTTCTCTTTTTTCCATTTGTATTCGAGACCAACCCATTGCAGGTGTTCGATCGAAGACGTGGAGACACACTTCAACGCGAAGACCTTAGGTTTTAAAGCATGCGTTGCACTCTTTTTTCCTTAGATCGTGTTTTATCCCAAATGGTTTTTTCCAGAGATGTTTTTAACAAGGCAACAACTACGTCCTACCTAAGGGGAATTCAATAGTATCCAAGGCTTCTTTTCAATCAACCTCAAATACTGGGGGGCATCACCGTAGGGGACTAATATTTCAAGGAAAATACTTTACGCCTAAGAAGGTCTCGATAGGAAAACTTTGCAATGGGCCAAACGGTCAAAGGAACCATGTCCATATAGACTAACCAAGCCTCGACGGCAAAACATGTACGCATGTATAAGTTATTTAAAGAAGCACCATTTCTATATTAAACACTTTGTGTCTTGAAGAAAGTTTCTACTATATGAGCTCCATACTTCTGATTCTATATGAGAAAAGACTCAAGAGCCAAAACACAAGTACACCTTGGCTACTCGGAGACTGTCATTGACCGTCAACACATTTGAGTTATATAAGCTCGAACTCGTAAGACCTCACAGAGGCATCCCTCGACATAAAGTCTAAGGCCATCACACTCGGGGACTAACATTTCGAACAAGTTCGAAATGCTATCGGGAAACAAGTCCAAGAGACATGTCTGAAGGCTACGGCCATATTAAATACTACGGTCATATAAAAAGGCTACGGTGAAAATGATGCGGTTTGGAGACGTGCGACTTCCGTTATGAACTAAAGGCCTTCAAATACTTCGAAAAATAGGTTAAATAAAGGCTACCCTCGGCAAAATAATCAAAGGGCTTTGATAAAATCAGCCCTCGAGAAAACCTCAAGAGGTATCAAAGCAACTTACACACAAACTTGTGATAAGGCATTATAAACAAAAGGGGTTCCGATCGACACTAAACCCTCGAAAAGACCCAATCGGTAAAAGATCCGTGCCAAGGCAAAAACATAAAAAATTTCACTAAGTCTTTTTTGCCTAAAACAGAAAATAAATAGCCATCTCTTAGAGGCCGTAATGGCCCAACTTAAAAGAGCCTAAGGACCGATAAACTAAAGGTTCGAGACTTCATTCTCACCCCATCCGAGCCTAAGGGTTCGATTACCCCGAGCCCAAACAAATATTTTGATCATGGCTCGAAGACCTGTCATTCGACAGAAAGGGTATAGGCCCCGAAAGTATGAACCTTATTCGAACTCAACTACAGCAACTTCAATGAAACCTTTTGAGACAGAATCTCGAATACACCATTCGAATAATGAAATTATTGCGAAAAAATTGTAAAGCAAGAAATTTGAGAAGGCATTCAATGAAATTTCTTCTTTTATATATTCAAAAAAAGTTATATGTACAAGGGTTCTAGAAAAGAGAAAATACAAAGAGGAAAGAAAAAATCCTTAACTACACCTCGGGAGCAGCTCCTCCTTCAGGAGAAGCTTCTCCGTCGGGAATGGCTTCTCCCTCAGGGCAGCTTCTTCATCGGGAGTGGGTTCTGCGTTGGGACCCTCTTCATTATCGGACCCGCCTTGGTTGCCTTCACCATCGTCATGATCATCGGAGAAGGAGATAAGAAACCTGGCATCGACTTCATCTGCCTTTGCTTGAGAAATCTCTTCAGTAAGGTCGAAGCCTCTAGCATGAATCTCTGAGATTGGCACCTGTAAAAGTCAGTACTTCGCTTTTCTCGGTCGACAGCTTCCCTCAACTCTATTTGAGCAGCATCGGTGTCCCTTAAATACACGACAATGGTTTTATCAGTCGTGATCTGAGTCTTCTTAACCTCGGCCCTAGCTTCAGTAACCTCGGCTTCGATTTTGGAAAGTTTAGCCTCGAGCTGAGTCTCGACCGCTCCCAGTTTGGTTAGTGCAACATCCTTCCCCGCAGCAAGGCGGTCCATCTTTTCCTTCCATTGATTGCACTCGCCATTAACCCATTCAACCTCGCCTCGAAGCTGCCCCATCATCTCCACCTTTTGATGCTAGCTGAGACATCGAAGTATTATCTTCCACAGTTGGGACTAGAAGGTCATACTCTTTCAAAATAATAGTTACCTGATTTTCCAGCTCGACCTCATATTCTCGAGCTTTGGTTAACTCTGCCCGAAGATCTTTGAGCTCTTCCTCCTATTTGTTACAAAGGAGCCTCGGGGACTTCCCTTCACCCAAGGATTTATTCAGCTCAATCTCACACTGGCTCAGCTCGGCCTTAAACTTAGAAAATTCCTACAAAGAGCGGTAAAAAGGAAATTGCAACGTTAAGAGTTAAGGCATACCTTAGAGAAGAGACGTTGGGCCTCTTCTAAGGTCGAAGATGCATCGACGAGGTCGTCATCATCAACTCCTGAGTTTGGTGTTTTTAGGGCCCGGGCTTCTCTAATCGCATCCTCGAAGTAATCTAGAAGCAATGGGGATCATAGCCTCGAGGAGGTCCCCTGAGGCGCTCTGTTCGATTGTAGGGGCTTCGGAACTTGCCCCTTTTGGCGTGCTTACTGAAGGTTGAGAAACAACCACGACATCGGGCGACTCGAGGTCTTTTCCTTTATCTTCCTTCGAGGTCCCTTCATCATAAGGTGGGATCTCGGTTTTGATGGGTTTGGCGGGCTCGACTGGCTTTTTGGTTCGGGTTACCAGAGTCGAATCCTCGACCTCAGCGCTTTCATCAACCATGAACTGGTGGACTTAGTCTATGTCCATATGAATGATGTTCTTCCTGCGTCTCCGAGCATGCCCTGCTTTATTTTAAGGGTCTTCGGGCTTCGAAGCCCATTTTCTCTTATTGTTCTTCTTCGACTTTGGAATCGGGGACTCCATCTTCTCCCCGGGAAGGGCCGGCCTCATTTCGGAGAAATCTCCAATGCCTGCATAAATAAAAACTCAGTATTAGAAAGGAAGTGTTTCAGATAAAGAAGAAAGTACCAGGATTTTACCGTGGTGTTTGGCTTCCTATTTTCTCTTAGACAAATCATGCCATTTGTGTTTGTTGTACGAGGAGGTCACAACCAGTTTTCGGATACAGTCTTCGAGATCGGGGATCATATGGGGCATCCAAATGACCGCTGCAAATAAAAATAAGAACTCCATGCAAATAATAGTCAAAGTATAGAAAATTACTGAGGAAACAAGATCCACTTACGGTCGAAGTTCCACTTTTCGGGGAACGACATTTGATCCTCGGGGATGATATTGATGGTCCTCACTCGAATGAACCGACTCATCCAGCCTCGATCTTTATCTTCATCGTTGCTGGCAAAAAAAAGATTTGGTCGACCGGCATTGGAGTTTGATCAACCCTCAGAAGCGTTGAGGCCGGTACAAGCAGATAAGGTGGCTATGGGTGAACTCGAGCCCCTCAGCCTTGCTATAGAAGTAGCGAAGCATGATCACTATTCGTGGATGGATTTGACCGAGGTTACTTAGTATCTTTTACAAAACATCGATCATGATTGGATCGAAGGGACCCAAAGTGAAGAGGTAAGTGTACGCACTTAAAAACCCCTCCACGTGGGTGGTAATGCTCTCCTCGCGGATAGGGATCTATACCATGACCCCCTCCCCCATCCACAATCCTTTTTCATGGTCTCGAGGTGATTCTACGTTATCGAACAGATGTACCTCGAAGCATGCTCACATCGATCAGGAACATCAGATGGATTTCCGACGATGAAGTCTTTCTTTAAGGTGCAACCACCAGGAACGATCTCGTGAAAGCCGCCGGCCGGACGGGAATAGGAAGAGGAAGATCCCTCTTTTTGAGGAACGTTTTTTTGAAGTTTTAGCCATTATTTTGAATAGAAAGAAGCGGAAAGAGTTGAGATTTTACAACTTTTGGTACTAAGAGGGCGGAGAAGTTAGTGGTGAAAGAGAAAGAGACGAAGACAAGAGGATATCAAAGGAGTTGCGAAAAGAAGTAAAAGTTCTTAATGAGAGGAGGAACCCTGTATTTATAGATGAGCGGTGACGTTTCGGCGGTTCTAGTGGCCGACCACCACTGTCAAGCATTTAACGTTTTGGGAAAACGTACCGACGGGACGTTTCAGTCACTTCGAACGCTTACGTCACAAGGATGATGTCATTATCAGGTACTCCGAAAATTCGAGACTCAAAACGTTTCTTATCATTCTATTCTATGAAACGCGGGGACTATCTGTATACGGTCAAAATCAGGTATGACCAATTTTATAGGATCGAGGGGTCGCTCTGAGCCCGAGTGCATAACGGACCGGGCAAGCCCGATAGGTCGAGCTCGAACCTGATAAAGGAAAGCAAGGCTCGAAGGTCGAAGTGCATGATGGATATCGAGGCCGGGCCTGACCTACCCCGAGATAGTGCCGTTGTAGGTTTATAACAGATTGGGTGGGCTTCTGGCAATGGAACAAAGATCAAGACGTAAATTCCGGAAAGGATTTGTACGAATTTGTACTAGACGGTTAGACAATTCTACAAATTAGATTCCTTACTAGAAATCGAAATACACCTCATTTGGGACTCCCCTATTATATAAAAGGGAGCTCATTCATTTGAAAACATCATCAACCATTGGCAAAGAATATACACACTTACTTTTTTCGCTCATTTCTCATTAGAATTGTTCATTAGCTTTATTATCCTTCCTTTACTAATCTGTTCATACTAGTGTTCCTCGAGATCATCGTAGCTCGAGGTCGAGGCGCTCATACACTGGTTTGATTCAACTTCTTCACTTAACTTATCAATTTATTTTCTTGTTTATCAACTAGTATCGGAATTAATCACGTATCTTTAAGACCACGATATAATTTTAATTGTTACTCAGATTTTAGGGTAAGCAATATCAACTAAAGCCAGAATCTTCAACTTTAATTATCTTGACAAGTCTGAATCTTCTTCTAGATTGCCAACCCAAATAAATTATGACATCAATTATCTTGGCTAGGATCACTATCTATAGAAGACTTTGCATCGGATTCTTAGATCATAATGAAAATAGTAGCAAACATGTGAAAAGTTTTATTCACACCCAACATATAGATGAAATATATATATATATATAGTAATCTAGTAAGTCCAGCTTCTTTTCTCTTTCTTTTTTTAAATTCTGCCAATCATCCATCCCACAATCTGGGTTGCACCATATATAAGATCCTCTTATAATTAAAGATTGAACAATGAAATCTAACCTTAAGATTTGGGTATTAAATATTTAGCTTAAAAATAAAAAAAGATCCTTTAGAGTTATGCAACCTAATTAATTTTTACACTCAATTTGTTTGTCTAGAAGGAAGAATATGATAGGAGGTTGTTTGGGAGTTTTGGGG
>MDKJ01330762.1:0-24004 GCA_005239525.1 Nicotiana knightiana | reverse complement strand
TTAAATCCATCATTACGTAATGATGAAAAATGCCACTTTATGGAACAACCGATTTGGTGTGGTAGCGTCATTTTTTTTTTCTATCTTATCTTGCCCTTCCATATTATTAAATAATGCTACTTTATCATTTACCCTACATTTTTATGTAATAATTCTACCTCGCACCTTATTTTTTCATTATAATATTGCAAGTTTATGTTTTTAATATTATTGGCGCATGACGTTATGAGACAACAAAAAATGATACAATATATCCAAACATTGTATACATCAAAACGATACTGTACAATACAATACTATACGAACATTATGAAACGATACATAACAACCATCCAAACAAGCTGTTAACCGGATGCTTACGAAGTGAAAAAGAATAAAATTAAACAGATTATTTGGCTAAAACAAATAGAACAATAATTTTGCGTTTCTTTCCTTTACATGTGAACTTTTTTGTATGTGTGTGTGGTTAAAACATATTAATAGTAATAATAATTACAGAGGGTCATTACAGATAGTAGAGTTCCTCTCCTAATAGCAAAAAGGTTCTCAAAACGAGCCTAAATATTACAAATAACAGTTGTTTCTGTTTTTTACTCATAATTATTTATTGTTGTTGTATAATCTTTGACCTAAGCAAAAAAAAAATATTGTGGTTAGCAGATAGATATTTGAGTCAAAATATGCTCGCTTCATTCCTCGCTTAATTTGATCTATAATAATAGGTAAATCTTCATCAAGATCCGACAGTACCTGCAAAATAGAATACTAATAATGTTACGATAATCAATTAAATTATTAATAGTATAAAAATTCTTTACATTTACAGTATACATGCCTTAAATCCCATATAAAAAGATGTTAGCGGCAATGTTGTGAGGTACGTTAAATATAGAAAGGTAAAAATCGAGTTGGATTCTGCTTCTCCAGAGATGTCATCTCGTGCTTCTCAATACTATCATAGCTAAATTAATGTTATGTGTACATCTTTATTTTCAAATGGCTTAGACTTCTTTTATAATTTTCTATTATTTAAAAAGAAAATAAATTAATTAAAAAAATAAATAAAAAGAAACACAATGTTGAAGAAGTTGAGACAAAAATCCATTCGGCTGGATGGTTTTAATTGAAAATAATAAATATCCGAAAGCCTGCACCGTAAATATCCCTAAAAACGCCACCATTTTTTTCCTTTGCAAATTAAAACGATCATTTTTATGATTTACTTCTCAACTTATTTAACATAAATATTGACAAAGTTAAAAACTAATTAATCATAACCTTTTGAAAATATAAGGACACATATAAATAATCTAAGATTTGCATTAAGAACCACGAGAGGAACCTCTGGCGAAGAAGAATCCTACTCGGAACACACATATTAGTATCATCAAAAAGAAGAAATGATGATGAATTTGAGTGAAGAAAATGAAGAAGAAATGGTTGAATTTATAGGGTTTTCTTGTGTGGAGATTATGATAATATGGGATTGTAATTAAATGGAAAAAATTTAGTTAATTTACCAAATAAAATTGTTGAAAAGAAACTAATTTACTTACTTCAAATACATAGATTTTATGACAGCAAGAGCCTATATTAATGTAACGATCCAAATTTCTTCCGTTGGGTATCGTGATGGCACCTAGTCTTAGGGACTAGTTAAGCCTAGCAGTTACTGTATAACAACAATAAATAAAGAAAAACTAACAGTGTTGATATAGAATCTCAACAGAATGTACAAACTTTCCCAAAACCGGTAGTACAAGTCATAAGCTCAACCAATATTCTACAACTTCTAAGTACAACTGTTTGGAAATAGATACAACAGTGTATGAATAATAAATACAAAGAAGGTGACTCTGACGCCTGCGAACGCAGCAGCAGGTTACCTTGAGTCTCCTCGGCAACCATCCACACAGCTACTACAATATATATACCTGGATCTGCAGACAAAAATGTGCAGAAGTGTAGTATGAGCACACCACAGCGGTGCCCAGTAAGTATCAAGACTAACCTCGGTGGAGTAGTGACGAGGACTAGTCAAGACACCACTGGTCAACAAGATAAATAACGTGAATATAGAAATGACCGGACGTTAAATCCTTCTAAGACTTCACAGAATAATTTACAACGATGCCAATATAATGCGGAAGGCGATTACAGAAATCAATCACGAAATAGCACAATATTACCCAGAAAAATGGATAACAAAATAAGCTAAACCGAAAGGAAACAAAATACAATAGAGAACACCAATAACTCAACTCTACATCGGTTTGTTTACGTCTTGCCTTAGCCACTAAAATCCATATACTGGTGGAAATCTTTAAACAATAGTTCATATGAAAAACTTTTGCAAATAAAAATCATTTTAGTATGGAAGAGTTTCCTTTGAAAACGTGTTTTCTCCAAAAGTAGATATAAGTATATTTAATAGAGAGAATTACGTAAAACATAGGTTCTTTCACAATACGAAACATCTCAAAGATGCTTTCCTAATAAATGACTTCAAAATCAAATTTTAGGCAAGACTAGTGCTTTTCAAATATACCTTCGATAAAAAATTCATTCAAGTATAATCATTTCAACCCATTGCTTTTTCAATAACACTTTTCTATAAAATCCCTTGATCAGAATCTCCTCAAGATTTATCCACCGGAACTCAGTCCGTAACTCATAAAATACCACGTCGTACAGGAGAAATATCAAATCTTGCCAATAATTGTAGTAACAGATTAGTAGGAATATCCAAATTTAGAACAACGAAATAAAATGCAAAGACAAATACACGATATCACCCTTCGTGCTTTTACTCGCATCCTCACCAAAACAAGTGCACGGCATCACCCTTCGTGCTTTTACCTCACAATATCATGGCACGACATTATCCTTCGTGCATTATCTCTCATATCATGGCACGTCATCACCCTTCGTGATTTTAAATATCATGACATGACACGGTATCACCCTTCATGCTTTATTACTCTCATCCTCACAATACACGGCATCACCCTTCGTGCTTTACACTCTTCCTCACCCAAACAATATCAAGAACAACAGTTTGGCAAGGAAAAACCAACAATATGACCCATAAACCACCACATCCCGACAAGGGAGTCAACAATACAAACAATATCATTAACAACATAACCCGTAATAAGAACCACAACATCCCGACAAGGGAGTCAACAGTACAACATTATCATTAACAACATAAACAGTAATAGGAACCATCACATCGCGGCAAGGGAGTCAAAAATACAAACCATATCATTAACAGCATAGACAGTAACATAAACCATAACATCCCGGCAAGGGAAACAGCTATAACCAATCTCACCTAAACAGTTAACTTCACGGAATAACACTTAGCCTAAACAAAAGGCCCAATAATATGCAACATCAAGGAAATACCAATAATATAAATGTCTAGCAATTAGACCTAAGTGAAACTTAAGGGAATAGTCATATAATTCACAATGTAAGATTTACGGGCATGCTTGACTCCAACGAATAGATGTTCCAACTACGGCTAGTCAACTATAAGGCTAGAGGACACTATTTATAGTCAATTAGGCAAGCTAGGAAGAAAATATAGCATGATGATAATAGAAGTAGAATATTCAGTTAAGTCGAGTAAAGGCAAATAGCCAACGATGAATCCAAAAATAATTAATTCTAATTTAAAAAGGAAGGAATGAAATTATCAACCAAGGATTCAAGTGTAACAATTACAAATCATACACAAGTAATATAAGAATCTACGAATCCAAAAAGGGGAATCTAATTACAAATAAGTATGAGTACACACTCGTCACCTCGCATACTCGGACTACAATAAGCAAAGAAGACTCAATCCTAAGGGGTAGTTCCCCCACCCAATGTTAGACAAGATACTTACCTCAAAGACGACAACCCAGTACTCAAAAATAGACTTCTCAGGCGGAAAGACCTTGGACAGCTTACAATCAAGTAAAACAACTTCAAAATACACATAAAACATATAAGGAATTATTCTGAATAATAAAGTTTCAATCTTTACAAAATGACAAATTCCGATTACCCATTCCGATATGAGTTCACCCATACTAAATTTATTCAATTCCGATAACGTTTGGTCTTTCATATCACAATTTTCATTTTAGAAGTTTTCTTTCAAAACCCATAATTACCTCAACCCAAAATACAAATTAAATGATAAAAACAAGAACTAATTCATGAAATATAATTAATTCTAGTGGAAGAACACTTACTCATTCGGTTTGTGTGAAAAAAACCTCACGGAATCACCCAAAACCGAGGTCCAAAGCTCAAAATGTGAATAAAATGGCTAACCCTCATTTATATGAATCTGCCCAGCACATCCGCACCTACGACCACTTAACCGCACCTGCAAAATCGCAGGTGCGAAACACAAACCGCACCTGCGCTCCTACCCACACCTACGCCCAAGAATCACCTCTACGGGGGCCGCACCTGCGCCCCAAAGTTCCGCACCTGCGGAGGCTGCCCAGTCCGCTTATCCTCGCACCTGCGGTCCCCTATCCGCAGGTGCGACCACACCAGAACAGCATCACCAGCTGCATCTCCAAACTTCAAGCCTTCCGATAACTGTCCCAAACCATCCCGAGCCCCTCGGGACCTCAACCAATTACTCCAATAGGTCACATACCAATCCATGAACTTAGTCAAACTTTTGGAACACCTATAACAAAATTAAAACACCGAATAAAGTCTCGTATTCAAGCCTATAATTTCTAAACTTCAAAAATACGCCAACGATGCAAAAACCAACCCAATCCACATCCGAATGACCTGAAATTTTGTGCACACGTCACAAATTTTGTGCACACGTCCAAATTTAATCCTGGACACGCGCCTAAGTCCAAAAGTATCATACAAAGCTGTTGATATTAACCAAATGTCATTCTGAGGCCTTTTACACAAAAGTCAAATCTCCGGTCAACTTTCTTCACTTAAGCTTCAAAATTTGAAAATTCTCACCCAATCCGACTCTGGATTAACCGGTAACTGAATCTAACCACGCACACATGTCGATATACCCAAAGTGAGGCTTCTTATGATCTTATACTACTGAATGGAGCTTAAATCCTCAGAACGATTGGTCGGGTCGTTACATCCTCTCCCTCTTAAACAAACGTTCGTCCTCGAACGTACCAGGATTCATCTTGAACTTATCCAATCACTGATTGTAGACTTCTAACACATACCCACGGGTGATCCCACTTCATTCCAACTCACGAAATCCTGATGAAACAATCACACAACTGCAATATAGCCTTCACATCACCACCGATAAGCCTCGTACCTCTACTTCTCACCCTCTTGTCATTTAGAAAAGACCTGATTCTAAATCCATATCCGGCATTAGCCTCAATCAGCTACATTAACTCATGACTACACCCACGAGGCACGACCACACAACATAATAAATCACACATAGGCTCATATAAAACTTTTGATCACAATAGCTGCCCGAAATCAACCCGAAATTGACAATTAGCCCCACATCAGAAAGAACTCTATTTCCCGAACCCCATAACACTAAAAACGACGCAATGAACACGAAGTCTTCATTATTAAACACCCGAGTCACCAACCACAACTGACACCACCGGGCATATATCCTGCAAGCTAAACTAAAGAAAACACATAACAAAATGACTGAATAAGATAATGGAAACATATAAAGGAACTATCAAACAAGCCCATAGGCACAACTCTCTATCAGTACCGACTTACCAAAATCAACATAACAAGGAAGAAGCAAAGCATATGAACAAATCACAAGGATACCATCCTGATAAAATTTCCACTGCGGTACTCAGTTCGGTCCAAACATATTGAATTACAATATCACGAGGACCTCGCCCTAAACTCTGAATCACATACCTAAAATATATCATACCAATTGAAATTCCTCCACCTATTCATCTCGGATGATAAAATCGTAATGCTAACTGAATTCAAAATGTCGATGGAGTATCAAATCACAACTCGTAATGTCACGACCCAAACCGATGGGCCGCGATGGACACCCGATACCTTACCCAATCGAGTACCAACATAACATATCTTTCTTATTACAACATTACATACACGTGACATACAAGCCTAATAGGCTAACATAATCCTTTATAAACTCAAAACATAGGCCGGACAGGCTGTACAATCCTTTATATACACGACATATGTCTACAAGACTCTAAGAGCACATAAATATCATAAAGGTTGGGACAGAGTCCCGCCTTACCAAACAATATGTCTCTAAATCATACTAACCAAACGAGCAACTCTGAAGCAAATGGAGTGCACCAACATCTTCCACTGAGTTGATAGCCTACTTGGAGGGCTCTCGACCAATCTATCAAGACCTGCAGGCATGAAATGCAGCGTCCCCAGGCAAAAAGGTCGTCAATACGAATAATGTACCGAGTATGTAAGGCACATAAATAAATACATAAGAGACATGGAAGAGATATAGAGTAATTGACTCAACCTGTATGTCTGGATAACTCTGTAATAATAAATCACTTTTAGCATCATGCATATGCGTATGAATGTCATGTCGTGCATAGGTATATGTTTCATAATATCATCAGCCTCTAAGGGTATCCCATCATATCATATCGGCCACTGTGGCCAAATCATCATCGTATACCAGTTGATCAGGTAGTGGTGCGTATATAACGCCATAACCTTTCCCATATCCCATATATATATATATATACACACATACATATATACGCATATATAATGCCGTTTGAGTATACATACACATATATGCGTATATAACGCAGTTTGAATCATATTTTAGCCACTGTGGGAAACATCATCATCATATACCAGCTGATCAGGTGGTGGTGCGTAAGTAACGCTGTAACCTTTTCCCATATCCCATATACATATATTTACATATATATATATATATATATATATATATATATATATATATATATATATATGCGTATATGACGCCATCTGGTCATGGGTCAATGCACATATATGAAATGCATGAAAAGTACGTAATAATCTCAATATTCCTTCCGGATAAACTTTTCCAACTGCGTATTATTTTGAGACCCATGAACAGAAAATAATAATAATTCTCATGGGGAATCAAGAATATAGATACTCCTACTATTTCTATGAATATAGTAATTTATAGAAACTATGTATTTTCTCGTTTCTTCAGTATAATATGTACCATGCCAATAGAAAGAAGGGATAGCCTTAACATATCTAAGCAGATTCTCTTGACAATCCTTCTGACGCACATCAATTGCGACAACACACAACGACTGATCGAAGTAGCGGAATATTCATCTGTAACATTTGGCTTCTTTATACACTCTTTAACTCCATATAACGAAGAAGGACGCTAGAAAATGGACGAGAGGAACCTTAGAATCACGTCGAAGCAGAGAGGCAAAGGAAATAAAAATTAAACCAAAGGTTCTATGCATTAAGAGATGTTGTTCCCTATGTGAGCAAGATGGGCAAGGCATCACTACTTGGAGATGAAATTTCATGTATTAAGGAGCTGAAGTTGAAGCTTCAAAATACAGTAAAATATATAGATAAGACTTAAGATTCTAATAGAATATTTAATTCAAATGTTGCCACCTTTTCAAGGTGACTTAAGAGTCATCAATTATCACTTATTTTTCTGCCACGCTTGACACCTTGGTCTTTATCCCAAGACCTTATTTAATCCCCCACTTACTCCTTAATCAACTTATTAATTTCCCACCAATTCAATAATTAACAAATTACCCGCATAATTAAGAATTATCTCAAATTACTTAAAATGCTACTCATTTTTAACACACCTTATACACCTTACTATCATGGCCATGTGGTACCTTGTATTGTACTAGTCCATAAGTACCGGGTATTTTAGCTCGGGCCGTATTTTATTCCAAAATGCCAAAGTTCGAGGAAACTCATTTTTTTTATTTGCTTACCCTCTCACCTTCACGAATTTACTTATACCTTGTTTGAAATAGCATAATACTTATAATCCCAAAATAATATTATTCCTGAGCTTACGTCGAATAACTTACGACGAAACTTTAACGTACGAAAATGCGAGATGTAACATCATTCCCCCCTTTGGAACATTCGTCCTCGAATGTTGACTCATGCACTTATTGTTTCATAAACTATGTCTTCTGAATACTTTAGAACTTCCCTTTCCATTTAGGCGACTGTTTTGTGAATAAATTCAAAGTCCAGGGCGTTCCCCCCTTAGGCTTCCTTCTCACACCACGACTTGTAGTCGGAATCCTTCCAATCTCGTAACTGTTGCTACCTTCCATCATGTAGCCTGTATGACTATGACCTTGTAAATGCGGCTATGCAACTCTTATCTCTTTTTTTTCCAGCTTTTGGCTAATCTATAGACCTCACTTTGTAAACATATACAAAGCATGACAAGATGTCCCTCTGGGCATCTATAGGTATCCTGAAGTTCTTCGCTCGGTGCTTTGTTGAGCTTACGAATATTGTTATACCTTATTTCATAGATTCGTTTATCCATCCATATGACTTTACTATATCAAGATAGGCCATACTATACCATAGCTCTTACTTCGATTTATAGTTGCTGAGGTCTACTACCAAATTCTGGCTTACTCTCGTTGTTTATCCTATATGCATAAGTCTAAGTCCTTTCATGTTTCCTTATTACTGTTCATCTTAAGAATGAAGGCCTAGTCTCATCTCATACTTTATGAATTTTATCATTCCATTATTGATTCACCTAAATATTTATCTACACTATACCACTGATAACTTGAAACCCCTTACGTAATCAGTTGGACTCATGTTGCATCGAGGAACATTTTAAGTGATTTCCATAATCGTATTTCATAGTATCTCCATGTGATTCACCTTATATGGGTATTTTAAACCCTTACAATCATGAAATCCTCTTCAAGTGATTACTTAATCGAAGGCCCAAACGTCATCCTTTATCTATCACAATTACGCCCTTATTCCACTATCAGGGCAGCATTTCATCTCTTATAAGTGCTACTAGTCTTAGACTCCTTTGAGTTCATTCTGGATATACTAAGCCTTCTATAACTTAGGGAATCCATCAGCTCTCTTATTTTCATGAGCTTAATCCCAAGAACTTATCCATTCTTGTCACCTTTTCACTCACCTTTTCTTACCCTTACTCCTGTCTTCCTAAAACCTTGTCACTCTACCATACTTTAGCTTGCGACCTACGCATATGTATTCATATTGTTCGCAACCTTCCTTCAACTTGTTTGCACTATAGATTTCCTTATGTTATTATGGAACATCAAGCGAGACATCACATCGTCTCTAACTCTTCTTTTACTCTCTAATTAGACATTTCGATACTTATAAACCATAGGCTGAAATGTAAGCCACTGGCGATGCTGATATCATTCCTGTATACTGAATCCTTGCACTTCTAGCCTTTAATCCGCAATATGGACTATTCACCACCTTCTGCATTTGAGTATTCGTACGTTGTTCACCTTTACCTTTCTTACCTTAAACTCTTGCATCGCATCTTTTATCTTTTTCATGACCTCCCTTCCATATAGGTATAATTCACGTTCACAACTTGAAGCTCAATCATAATACTTGTACCTCTAGGGCATACGCAATTTGCTAGGAGTTTCATACTGACTTCTTATGAGGCTGGTACTTCTTCTAATTGAATTTGTTGTAGAGCCATTATAGAATATAGCTACTATACTATCTCTCTTTGTACCTCTGATTCCATGTTCTTAATCATGAAGCCTATAATTTTCTGGGTCCAATAATCAGATTCCTGATTTACTTCGTTGATGCAACTCTTTAGTTTCCTCCTTCTCCTGATCGGCCTTTATGTCAGCTTGACTTATCTTCCGCTCTAGGGTTCATGGTATTAGTTATTTTGTGTAGCCATTCACGGGCACTGGGGAATATGCATGATACAATCTTTTAACAATTTAATCCTTCGTTTATGACCTGGGCTCAATTCTTTCTTTTAACCTATACCATAATCTTCTACGACTGTACATGCTGCATGTATGAAATTCTGAACCGTTAAGTGAGTTCATAACGTAACAAACTCTGTATCATTGATCGAATAATTTCTTTTGTTCCATTTTAGCTTTCTTTCAACATAAGCTATTACTTTTCCTAGTCTTTGTTCCCCCTTGTTGCGTCCATACTTAAGTTATATTTGTGCCCACACATGCCAAAGTTTTCATACAGCTCATATTATCTCTAATATTACTTTTAAATTATTTTTTTTTACTTCCCGTCCATTAGTCACGGTAGGTGCCACTTTCCTTTGGAGTGCTTATAATGTTATTGTGAGACTGTTGTTACACGACCATTTCCTGTTTAGGTTGTTGTGCTTATGTTGAAGCCTTCTTCCTTATTTCCTCAGCTAGTCTTTCGTTGTAGTACTTAGGGAGAACCCTTGACCCTCATAAAGTTGTGGGCTTAATACGGAACTTTTTAATGTCCTTACTTGCCTATAATCATCCGTAGTTGTTTACCTCCGTGCCCTTGTGCTTGTAGGGTTACTCCTGAACTAATATTTTGATTGTCTTCATGGTGGCACTTTCTTTTATTTCCGTAACACTCATATGGTACCTTTTTAACTTCCCCAAATCCTATATTGATAATTTTGAAGGATCACAATGTCATAATTGTAAGGCTGAATTCCTAATATTTGGGTTCCCTAGGTTTATTTTGCATGATCTGTTAATTTGTCTGTATTCTCCTGTCTAGCCATTGCTAGGATCATCTTGAATCAATTCCTAATTTCTTATTAGCCCATTCCCGTATCAATATTCGGCGTAATATTTCTTGGGTCATTTTCTTTGTCTTAACTTGTCTCTCGCACTGGCTCCTTATTAATCAGCAATATCTCGGACAAGAACCCTTACTTCCTTCCCCTAACATCGTGTTTGTGTAATTCTATGGTGTCGTGGCATAACTGTAGGCTTTGAATAAGTGCATTCTCATCCCTTTCTCATTTTTATCGCATTTCTGCTTTATCATTCCATATTCCCCCTTTAAGTGAGTACCAAGACTTGGAGCTACGACGACCTGCCTATAGACGTTTTTTCCTCTCCATCTTTGGTGTCCTTTTGGAAGGATAATCCTTCTGTAATGACCGTTACTCTCCTTGAGGTAATCCTTCTATACCAAGGATAACAAAATTCTTCACTCGCAATGGTGGAAATTAGTGTAACTGGCACATATAGTCCCTAAAGCTTAACTTTTGCTCACATTTCTTGCTGAATGACCATTTTATAAATTTCTCATGAATTTTCTTCTTTTGTATATTCTATTAACGCCGGGGCAAAATATGAAATTCTAATGATACTGACTATTATCCAATCATTCAGTCCTTAATTCATATTTAGTTAATGCTCACGAACTTGTTTCTTGAAATGAGGATATGACTTTATGGCTTATACTCTTTTTTTGTCTCAAGGCCTCACTTCTTGTCTTTTCCTACACTTGACTACAAACTCTGTAATACTGTGTTTTTTTTATCTACCATTGTCATCCATGTATCACATCCTACTCATAATTGATTCATTTACTTTCTTCTTATTTTCCAGCTAACATTTCTATCTATCACTTTATTCTGAAAACTTATCAACAACATATTCTTTTGTTTTTAGCTCCCCTTTGCTCCATCCAATGGCCCTACGGGTTGCTTAACATCATCTCTCTACTAGGGACGTGAGTCATACTAAGATGATATTTATCCTTTCGAGACTTCCAATGCCTATCTTTGTATTACTCATATCTAGCTGTAATCGGAGTGTCTCACAAGGAGATCTGTTAGCACTTTATCCTTCGGAAATGTCAACTAATACAAACAATTCATCCATCATATCTTCTTATACTACTTCTGTTAACCCACATAGGGCATATCTGGAATGGGTGCGACCAATTATATATACCTCTGTTACTATTGAATATAACTCAAAAAGCTTATGTTTCTCTGCCTCAATTATAAATGATGTTAACCTTCATTAACTAGGTACCTTGTACCCTTTTTCACCTTGCTCCTTTTACTTATTGAAACTTGTACTTACCTTCTTAATCTCTCGTTGTCCTTCACCATAAAGATGGATAGGCGTTCTTGCCTTAAGGCTTCTTATCAAGAAGCTTACACCTTTCAGTACACCCATGATCTGCTAAAAACCTCACATTTACTTATCGTAAGCATCAACCAAAATTCAAATCCTCTAACTCAGCTTTTTCTCAACTATCTCTGTTTCCATCCTTCTTTCCGGATAAAGGTATCGTCTTATTATGAATAGAATAGAATTTCGAAATTTGAATTCATATAAGTGAGCTCTACCACACGATGTAGAGTAATAAGAAAGAGTGACAATCCGAAAGGCCCTGTAGCCTCCTGCCTATAAGTGTGGTGCACTACACACCCATAAACAAGACTCTACTAGACACGGCTTGTAGACTCCCTATGACAGAACTGCTCTGATACCACTTTTGTCACGACCCAAACCGATGGGCCGCGACGGGCACCCGGTACCTTACCCAACCGAGTACCAACGTAACGTATCTTTCGTATTACATCATTACATACACATGACATACGGGCCTAATAGGCTAACATAATACTTTATAAACTCAAAACATAGGCCGGCCAGGCCGTACAATCCTTTATATACACGACATATGTCTACAAGCCTCTAAGAGTACATAAATATCATAAAGGTCAGGACATAGTCCCGCCTTACCAAACAATACGTGTCTAAATCATACTAACCAAACGAGCAACTCCAAAGCAAATGGAGCGCACCAACATCTTCCGCTTAGTTGATAGCCTACTTGGAGGGCTCTCGACCTATCTATCAGGACCTATGGGCATGAAACGCAGCATCCCCAGGCAAAAGGGACGTCAGTACGAATAATGTACTGAGTATGTAAGGCACATAAATAAATACATAAGAGACATGGAAGAGATATAGTGTAATTGACTCAACGTGTATGTCTGGATAACTTTGTAAATAATAAATCACTTTTAGCATCATGCATATGCGTATGAATATCATTTTGTGCATAGGTATATGTTTCATAACATCATGATCCTCTAAGGGCATCCCATCATATCATATCGGCCACTGTGGGAAAAATCATCATCATATACCAGTTGATCAGGTGGTGGTGCGTATATAACGCCATAACCTTTCCCATATCCCATATACATATATATACATACATGTATACGCGTATATAATATCGTTTGAGTATACATACACATATACGCGTATATAACACCGTTTGAATCATATTTCAGCCACTGTGGGCAACATCATCATCATATACCAGCTGATCAGGTGGTTGTGTGTATATAACGCTGTAACCTTTTCCCATATCCCATATACATATATTTACATATATACGCGTATATAACGCCATCTGGTCATGGGTAAATGCACATGTATGAAATGCATGAAAAGTACGTAATAATCTCAATATTACTTCCGGATAAACTTTTTCAACTGCGTATTATTTTAAGAGCCATGAACAGAAAATAATAATAATTCTCATGGGGAATCATGAATATAGACACTCCTACTATTTCTATGAATAGAGTAATTTATAGAAACTATGTATTTGCTCGTTTCTTTAGTATAATTTGGACCATGCCAAAAGAAAGAAGGGATAGCCTTAACATACCTATGCTGATTCTCTTGACAATCCTTCTGACGCACATCAATTGCGACAACACGTAACGACGGATCGAGGTAGGGGAATATTCGTCTGTAACATTTGGCTTCTTGATACACTCTTTAACTCCAAAGAAATGAAGAAGGAAGCCAGAAAATGGACGGGAGGAACCTTTGAATCACGTCGAAGCAGAGAGGCAAAGGAAATAGAAATTAAACCAAAGTTTCTAGGCATTACGAGATGTTGTTCCGTATGTGACCAAGATGGGCAAGGCATAACTACAGTAAAGGATTTGAAGTTGAAGGAGTTGAAGTTGAAGCTTTTCAAAATACAGTAGAACATATAGATAAGACTTAAGAGTCTAATACAATATTTAATTCAAATGTTGCCACCTTTTCAAGGTGACTTAAGAATCATCAATTATCACTTATTTTGCTGCCACGCTTGGCACCTTGGTCTTTATCCCAAGACCTTAATTAATCCCCCACTTACTCCTTAATGAACTTATTAATTTCCCACTAATTCAATAATTAACCAATTACCCGCATAATTTAGAATTATCTCAAATTACTTAAAATGTTACTCATTTTTAACACACCTATACACCATACTATCATGGCCATATGGTACCTTGTATGGTACTAGTCCATAAATACCGAGTATTTTAGCTCGGGCCGTATTTTATCCCAAAATACAAAACTTCGACGAAACACATTTTTTTTATTTGCTTACCCTTTCCCCTCCACGAATTTACTTATCCCTTGTTTGAAATAGCATAATACTTATAATCCCAAAATAATCTTATTCCCGAGCTTACGTCGATTAACTTACGACGAAACTTTATCATACAAAAATGCAGGATGTAACACATAAAAAAAATACCCAGGAAAATCATATAAAGCTTACCACGAAGAACAATAAGGACTCACTGCCAGTTTCACTACTATCAAGAATGAATAAAACAATGATAGCCACGGGCTAGTACTCAGAACCTCCCAACAGGAGCAAACACAAAATGGGGTGTAAACATGGAACTCACAAATAAATGAAACAACAAATATAGGAACTCGTGCCGACCAGTAGATCTATAATGAAATACAATCGGTGCCCATCTACAATACATCAAAACATACCTAGGTGATGATATCTAGCACAACGGCCTCTATTTTACTATATGAAACACAACAATGGGTCGGGTCTCCCCCTCTTAGGGGCCCTCTACTCACCTGAATACCTTGCTGCCACACACCTACCTAAATCCTGGAACAATCTCTCACCCTGTAACTAACATCTCCACACTAAAAAAAATCTCAATGCCGACATGGCCGTGGAAAAACACACAATACGAATCCTCTGAGACCTATGAGTACCTGAAATCCCATGCGAAGCTGGTAATGTAACTGAACTGGTTGACCCACAAAGCCTCTACCGTGTCGTACCTTGCCTCCATAATACGAACAAGTAGATTCCTCCGTTCTACGAGGCCTCATTGCCTTCCTGAAATCTCTTCCTGATCTCATTTGTCCTCACGCTCCCGGTACCACATGCTCTCTAACCGGCGAAGGATCCCCACTACCTGCTGATACGAGGCATCTTACTCTAATTCTCGAGCCCCGATAAACCGAATATCATGCCTGAATATCCCCAAATTACTATACAAAGCCATCTCCCAGCTGAAGCAACCAAGTGAAGTGCATGTATGGCCCATTCACTGAATCTAACGGCAGGCTCCCATAGTGACACAACGTCCTGACGCAACTGCTCAAACTCCGCGTGTCGTACATCCCGAAAGAACTGAGGTGCAACCTCCCTCAAGGCATCTCTGAAAACTGAATCCATGCTAGTGAAGCTAACTTGGTCAGGTGACTCCAACTCATATCCGCCACCACTGATAAACCCACCACTCTAAACCTGAGACGTGACGAAAACCATTCCCGCTCATCTCCATAATACCCGAAGCGCGAAGAATATAGTGACACTCCTCCCGGAAACCCTGGGCACCATCTGCCGCAAATCCACTGAAAGATAGAAGGGTGGTACTTCCAGTACCTCTCAAGTCCAAAGTATTCTTCCTCCGATGCTGCTACCCTAACCACGGCTCAACTGAAACAAGATGTCGTGCTGTCATGACAACGGGTACCTGACCAATGTGATCTCGCTACTCTAGAGTGTAGGCTGCGGGAGTCTGGACGTCTCCCTTGATTCGTGAAGCAACTAGTGAAGTAGAATCAACCCTGCCTGAGTCAATGTACCATTTATACTCAAAACTGCGCTCAGTTCTCCTGAAGTCCGGGGTAGAAACAGGAACCCCCAGTACCTGTCCCCCAATTAGAACGGTTGGCGACTCCTCAATGGCTGCTCTGGTAGGCATCTTAAGTGTAGTACGTACTCCCCGTTGGCCTCTTCCTATGACCATTGCGACGTTTGCTTTGGATATGATCATCAAGAATCGCAGCTCGTGTTCTCACCGTCGGTAAAAGAATGGAATGATAACTTCAAACTTCAAGATTAATAAACTCGCACGATAGGAATGAAGGACGTGAAATTTTCCTAATAGTTCCGTAGCCTCTCGATGATAAGTACATACGTCTCCATACTGATCCGCAAGACTCTACTAAACTCGCATATGACTCGTAGAACCTATGAACCTAGAGCTCTGATACCAACTTGTCACGACCCAAATCCCCTCTGTTGGGTATCGTGATGGCACCTAGTCTTAGGGACTAGGTAAGCCTAGCAGTTACTGTATAACAACAATAAATAAGGAAAAACTAACAGTCTTGATATAGAATCTTAATAGAATGTACAAAATTTTCCAAAACCGGTAGTACAAGTCATAAGCTCTAAGAATCTTGTACAACTTCTAAGTGCAACTGTTTTGAAATAGATACAACAGTGTATTAATAATAAATACAAAGAGGGTGACTCCGACGCCTGCGAACACAGCAGCAGGTTACATTTAGTCTCCTGGGCCACCATCCACACAGCTACTACAGTATATATACCTGGATCTGCACACAAAAATGTGTAGAAGTGTAGTATGAGCACACCACAGCGGTGCCCAGTAAGTATCAAGACTAACCCCGGTGGAGGAGTGACGAGAACTAGTCAAGACACCACTGGTCAACAAGATAAATAATATGAATGTAGAAATGACCGGACGTTACATCTATCTAAGACTTCACAGAATAATTTACAAAAATGCCAATATAATGCGAAATGCGATTACAAAAATCAATCACGAAACAACACAAAATTACCCAGAAAGATGGATAACAAAACAAGCTAAACCGAAAGGAAATGCAATACAATAGAGAACACCAATAACTCAACTCCACATCGGTTCGTTCACGTTGGGCCTTAGCCACTAAAATCCATATACTGGTGGAAATTTTTAAACAACAGTTCATATCAAAAACTTTTGCAAATAAAAATCATTTTAGTATGGAAGAGTTTCCTTTGAAAACATGTTTTCTCCAAAAGTAGATATAAGTATATTTATTATAGAGAATTACGCAAAACATACGTTCTTTCACAATACGAAACTTCTTAAAGATGCTTTCCCAATAAATGACTTCCAAATCTCATTTAAGGCAAGACGAATGCTTTTCAGATATACCTTCGATATAAAAGTCATTCAAGTATATCATCTCAAACCATTTCTTTTTCAATAACACTTTTCAATAAAATTCCTTGATCAGAATCTCCTCAAGATTTATCCACTGCAACTCAGTCCGTAACTCAGAAATTACCATGTCGTACAGTAGAAATATAAAATCTTGCCAATAAATGCAGTAAGAGATCAATAGGAATATCCAAATTTAGAACAACTAAATAAAATGAAAAGACAAATGCACTGCATCACCCATCGTGCTTTTACTCGCATCCTCACCAGAACAAGTGCACGACATCACCCTTCGTGCTTTTACTCGCATCCTCACCAGAACAAGTGCACGCCATCACCCTTCGTGCTTTACTATCATTCTCACCAAAACAAGTTCACGGCATCACCCTTCGTGCTTTACTCTCATTCTCACCAAAACAAGTGCACGACATCACCATTCGTTCTTTACTCTCATTCTCACCAAAACAAGTGCACGACGTCACCCTTCGTGCTTTTACCTCAAAATAACATGGCACGACATTATCCTTCATGCATTATCTCTTATATCATGGCACGGCATCACCCTTCGTGCTTTTACCTCACAATATCATGGCATGACATTATCCTTCGTGCATTATCTCTCATATCATGGCACGACATCACCCTTCGTGCTTTTAAATATCATAACATGGCACGACATCACCCTTCGTGCTTTATTACTTGCATCCTCACAATACACGGCATCACCCTCCGTGCTTTACACTACTCCTCAGCCAAACAATATCAAGAACAACAGTTTGGCAAGGAAAAACCAACAATATGACCCATAAACCACCACATCCTAGAAAGGGAGTCAACAATACAAACAATATCATCAACAACATAACCCGTAATAAAAACCACAACATCCCTGCAAGGGAGTCAACAGTACAACAATATCATTAACAGCATAAACAGTAATAGGAACAATCACATCCCGGCAAAGGAGTCAACAATACAAACCATATCATTAACAGCATAGACCGTAACAAAAACCATAACATCCCGGCAAGGGAAACAACTATAACCAATCTCACCTAAATAGTTAACTTCACGGAATAACACTCAGCCTAAACAAAAGTCCCAATAATAGGCAACATCAAGGAAATACCAATAACATAAATGTCTAGCAATTAGACCTAAGTGGCACTTGAGGGAATAGTCATATAAATCACAATGTAAGACTCACGGGCATGCTTGACTCCAACGAATAGATGTTCCAACTACGACTAGTCAACTATAAGGCTAGAGGACACTATTTATAGTCAACTAGGCAAGCTAGGAAGAAAACATAGCATGATGATAAAAGAAGTAGAATATTCAGTTAAGTAAAGTAAAGGCAAATAGCCAACGAAGAATCCAAAAATAAGTAATTCTAATTTAAACAGGAAGGAATGAAATTATCAACCAAGGATTCAAGTGTAACAATTACAAATCATACACAAGTAATATAAGAATCTACGAATCCTAAAAGGGCAATCTAATTGCAAATAAGTAAGAGTACACACTCGTCACCTCGCATACTCGGACTACACTCAGCAAGGAAGACTCAATTCTCAGGGCTAGTTCCCCCACACAAGGTTAGGCAAGATACTAACCTAAAAGACGACAAATCGTTACTCAAAAATAGACTTCTCGGGCGGAAAGACCTCCGGACGGCTCACAATCAACTAAAACAACTTCAAAATACACATAAAACATGTAAGGAACTATTCTGAATAATAAAGTTTCAATCTTTACAAAATGATAAAAATCGACCCAAAAGTCGACCCCCGGGCCCGCACCTTGGAACCTGACAAATTTTATAAAATCTTATTATCCATTCCGATATGAGTTCAACAATACTAAATTTATTCAATTCCGATAATGTTTGGTCTTTCATATTATGATTTTTCATTTTAGAAGTTTTCTTTCAAAACCTATAATTCCCTCAACCCAAAACACAAATGAAAAACCATCAAGGAATCGGCCAAAACCGAGGTCCAAAGCTCAAGATATAAAGAAAATGGCTAACCCTTGTTTATAGGAATCTGCCCAGGACATCCGCACCTGCGACCACTTAACTGCACCTGCGCAATCGCAGGTGCGAAACACAAACCGCACTTGTGCCTAAGAATCGCCCCTGCGGGAGCCGCACCTGCGTCCCAAAGTTCTGCACCTACGGAGGATGCCCAGTCCGCTTATCCTGGAACCTGCGTGCTCTTTACTGCACATGCAAAGCTCGCACCTGCGATCCCCTATCTGCAGGTGCGACCACACCAGAACAGCAACACCAGCTGCATCTCCAAACTTCAAGCCTTACGATAAATGTCCTAAACCATCCCGAGACCCTCGGGACCTCAACCAATTACCAATAGGTCACCTACCAATGCATGAAATTAGTCGAACTTATGGAACACCCATAACAATAGTAAAACACTGAATAAAGTCTCGGATTCAAGCCTTGAATTTCTCAACTTCAAAAATAGGCCAACGATGCCAAAACCAACCCAAACAACATCCGAATGACCTGAAAGTTTGCGCACACATCACAAATGATGCTGCGAACCTATTCCAACTTATGGAATTCCATTCCGACCCCGACATCAAAATTTCACCTATCAGCCGAAATCGCCAAAATTCTAATTTTCGCCAAATTACCTCAAATCACTCTACGGACCTCCAAATCCAATTCCGGCCACGCGCCTAAGTCCAAAATCATCATACGAAGCTGTTGACATTAACCAAATCTCATTCTGAGGTCGTTTACACAAAAGTCAAACCTTCGGTCAACTTTCTTAACTTAAGCTTCAAAATTTCAAAATTCTCTCCCAATCCTACTCCGGATTAACCGGTAACTGAATCTAACCACGCACACAGGTCGATATACCCAAAGTGAGGCTTCTTATGACCTTATAGAACTTAACGGAGGTTAAATTCTCAGAACGACTGGTCGGGTCGTTACAATTAATCTAGTTCAAGATTTTTTGAAATATATTTGATTCTTGAAAAGAGCTTTTCTTTTTTAAAGACACATAATTAATTTACGCTGAAACATATTTGAGTTGTAACATGAATTAATTAGGGTATTTAAATTAAATTAGGGTAAAGATCCATACTCTCTCTTATGTGAATACGTAACTTTTTCCAACTATGATGTATGAAAAAGTGGGGCATGATCTACTCATTAATTTTATAAATTAAATGAGTGACTCTACTATAATCGTTTGGGAGACAAATGCATGCATTTTTACACATAAGTATAAACTATTAAGTGATCGGTGAATTTTATCCCTTCCACGACCTTGAAAATCCAAAATTTGTATAGTTAGTATTTGAAATATACTTATATGTATCTACTATTTATTTATAGCAAGCAAACAATTTAACGAAAGAGAAAATTTATTTTGCTAGGACCTAAGTAATATTGTTCTCCCAAAATTAATTTCAAATCAAGTGCAGGCATTTGTCACAAAATTTCATGTAGGAGAAACTACGCATAAAAGAATTTCAAAAGCGATCATCTAACTTTGATTTTTTTTGTTGGTTAAATAGAGGATATTTATATATATAACGACTAAACTAGAAAATACATTATAAAGTACTAACAATGTCGGGGTACTAGGATGTCTGCCCAAAATACATATAAGAAATTTCCTAACATGTTTTGAGATAAAGTATCAATATTACATGTAAGAAATTTTCTAACAACTTCAGTTCCTAGGATTTCTGCCCAAAATACATCATTTGCAAACGTCGGAGGAACTGCTAGTAAGTTGGATCTTCCCAAAAAACTTGGCTTTGCTGCCTCTTTTGCTATAGCATCCGCCACCTTATTCTGCTCCCTGTACGTGTACCTCACCACGACCATGTCCATCCTTTGTATTAACAACCTGTATTCACAAATCATGGGACCATATGTTAAGTTACATGTGAGTAGCATTTGGATTATTTCTGCCGAGTTTGTGTTGATGTCCAAAGAGATCCATCCATTTTTCTCAACTAGTTGTAGCCCTTTTAGGAGAGCTTTCCGTTCAGCCGTGGTGTTGATTGTATAAGGTATATTCTCCATATACCTCATAATCCAATCCCCATTATAATTCCTGAATACTCTACCTATTCCTCCTATGCCTAGGTTACCCCTAGCGGTCCCATCTGTATTCAGCTTATAGTACCCTCTACTGGGGGCTCCCATTTCCCAATGGTTTGGAAAGGCTTCTTGATGATTACATTTATTCACCACCGTAAAGTATTCAGTTGTTGAAGAGGTTGTGATTTCTGCATAGCTATATGTGCCAGAAACATAAATGAAGTATGTTCTTCCACAGAATGTTTTCATTAAAGTGTGTGTTTTCTGTTGCCTACTATCGTTAGAATCCTTGGATAGCAACTCCTGCCAGAATTGAACTGCATTAATGCATTCAAAGAAGATGCGGTCACTTGTTTCTTCAACACTTTGGCAGAAGCAACATTGTGGGTTACAGTTAACCCCAATTCTATGAAGCTGGACTCCTGTAGGTAACCTATTTTGAGCAAGAAGCCAGGTGATGTTCTTGACTTTGTAAGGAGCTTTTAATTTCCAGATCCAATTAAAAGTCCCTTCCTCCTCATTTCCAAAGTTCTTCTTGTTTTTGCTAAGGAATGTGTAGGCAGAGTTGTTGGTTAAAGACCCACTAGAAGTCAATCCCAGATTAGCTTGTCTTTTTTAGTAAGGTTGAGAGGAATGAAGACAGAATTGATCATGATAGTGATACTCGTGGGCATATCCATAGAGATGGAAGAGAGGTCCCAATTTTCTGAGTTGTAGACAATGTCTACTTTGACAGTTATGTCGTTTGGGGTAAGGAGGCCCTCTAACATATCCCTAATGGCTGGGTGATTAGGGATCTAAGAATTATTCAGGAGGCTTACCTTGTTGCCCTTGTGGACCACCCATCTACTATTCTTTCTGCATGTATCCCAACCCTTAAGGATGCATAACCATGTAGGAGATTTATGAGTTTTTGGGGGATGGTTCCAATTACAGTTCTTTGAAACAAGAACTCCATAAGCTTGAGGTGTTGTCATAGATCCTCTAGGCCAGATTAGGATGGGCCGATTTATTTTTAAATTCTGCTTCTTGGAGCCCTATCCCTCTATTGGCCTTCTTCTTGGTGACCCTATCCCAATTAACCAGGTGCATTTTTTTCCTATTTGGTGTAGTGCCCCAAATGAAATTCCTCTGAATTTTATCAATTTGCTTGGTAATTTTAGTGGGAAAATTGATGTATTGCACGACATGGTTAGGGATACTATTAAGGGATGATTTAGACAAAATGGTCCTACCAGTCATGTTGAGACAATTTATTTTCCAGCCATCCAGCTTGGATTGCATGTTGTCTTTTATGAACTAAAAGTCGGAGCTAATGGATCTCTTATGGAACATAGGAAAACTAAGGTATTTCCCAAAGTAGGTGGTAGCTTGGATTTATAGTGCATTAGTGAGACATTCCATGGTGTTATGGGTATATTAGAGGAGAAGAGTACTTTGGACCTAGTGAGGTTGATTTTTTGTCCAGAGTTCTCATTGAAGTACTGCATGATAGAATATATGGTGATGCAGTTCATGTTGTTTGCCTTGGCAAACAGAGTAAGGTTATCAGCAAAGGAAAGGTGGGAGATTTTTGGGCTAAACCTGCTAATACTTATAGGTTGCCATTGGTTTTCCAACACTGCCTGGTCAATTGACCTGGAGAGTCTTTCCATATACAGGATGAAAAGGTAAGGGGTATATGGGGTCCCCTTGTTTGATGCTCTTGAGGGATTGAATGCTTCAGTTTTACCTCCATTTACTAAGATTGAGATGCTGGAAGAGCTGATGTAAGACATAATTAACTTGGTCAGCCCAAGGGAAAGTTGAAGGCATGGAGGGTGTCCCTAATGAAGGACCATTGTAGAATGTCAAAGGCTTTTTCTAGGTCTATTTTGAGGATCATGTGAGCCTGTTTCCCTTTCATTTTCCTGAAGTGTGTAATGTACTCTTGCAAAATGATATCATTTTCAGAAGCTCTCCTATTTGAAAGGAAACTAGCCTGGCTAGAGCCAATTATGTTAGGATGCATTGGCTTGATTCTGTTTACAGTGATGTTAGTGATGGACTTGTAAATTCTGTTACAAAGTCCAATTGGTCAAAAGTGTTTTACCATGGAAACGTGGGGAACTTGGGAATGAGACAAAGCAGAGTTTGGTTCATGGTCTCATCCATTGGTCAGAAGCATTGCTTGCAGAAGTCAGTTACTGAGTTACCTATAATGCTCCAGTACTTCTGGTAGAAGAAGGGATGGAGGTCATCAGGGGTAGTAGCCTTGAAGGGATTTAAGGAGAAGATGACCATTTTTATTTCTCCTATTTCAAGGGGCATATCCAGTCTATCCCTTTGAGAGTCGAATAGGGTATGGGTCATGGTCAGATGGTTGGTGGTGGAGATGGGAGCTTGTGAGTGTGATGAGGTATAGAGGTTTTTGAAGAAGGACAATATGTATGTCTTGATGTCTCCTTGATCATAGAGCCAATTTCCTCTCTCTTCTTTGAGGGAGAGATCCTAATTCTTCTTCTATTGAGAGTGGGAGTGTGGAAGAATCTAGTGTTGGCATCCCCATCATTAAGCCAATTAATCCTAGATTTGAGCTT